>BMAO01001556.1:0-32508 GCA_019973975.1 Trichonephila clavata | reverse complement strand
AGCCACAGAATTAGGTAATTTTTGATGGTATTGAGAATCATGAGCTCTAGTCAAATATTTTAAAGAGAAATTTTAAATTGTCTGTCCAAAATTTGATATTGAACACGACTTCATATTTTAACAGGATAATGAAGCCAAGCGTACTGCTCTCAATGTACACCGCTGGTGTATTTATAACTGCCCAAAATTTTGTGAAAACACCTCCTCAATCAATTTATTTAGCCCAGCAGAGCATATTTGGGGAGAACTAGATTTAAAATAAAAAAACATGACATAAACACATAATGGAAGTAAAAATAATAATCACAGAAGCATGGAGGTAAATCGATGCAGAAATTACAAAAACTCATTAAATCTATATCAAGATGTCCAAAAGTTGTTGTGGACACTAAAAGATATCCTACTAAGTTCTAAATTAAGAAAGAAATACAATATTTAAAGCTATGTTGAGATTTTTGTTAAGTGTTCTAAGACTTTAGTGGCGTAATTTTTCAGGAGCTTTTTGATTATTAATTTTTAAAAATAATAGTTATGCTATTTTTAAAAAATAATTATGTCATTCCATAAAGAACAAGTTGCAGATATCATAAAAAAATTACAATTTCTATACATTAATTTTTATTAGTCGAAATCATTAAATTTTATAGGAAACTGCAAGTGTACGAACACTTTTGGGTTCACTGTATTTATGTACTTCATTGCATTTAAATGTAAAAAATATCATTAATTTTTTAAAAAATCGAGTTTTTGCATAAAATTTGGCATATTTAAAAAACTTTTAAAAGTAATGCATATCTTTTAATTCCTAATATATAAAGATGTTCCATTATTTAAGTACTGTATAAATATTATTTGAATACATTCATTAGAATTTTGTGTAAAAGATCCTAATTGCAATTTTTCATGAAAATTTTACTAAACTCCACAATTTTTATAATCTATAAAACTCTCCAGAAAACAGCAAAAGGGTTGAAAATTAGTTAAACATGAAGCTAAAGAGTTTGAGCTATAAATATGGTGAGTTTAAGAAATGTACAACTAGTAGAACATTTTTCATATTGTATTTAAATCTTTAAAAGCATTGTCTGAGAAACTATGTTTTTTGGCTTCACGGTAAAGTTCACAAATGGATTTCTTTTTAAGACATTGAATTAACATTTTAAGAAAACTTTTATTTTATTTTATTTGTATTATAGACTATAATCTCTGTGTATGTATTTATGCATTTTATTGCACATACAATTTGTGAGAAAAAACATGCTTTTTTTTTTAAAAAATTGACAAATTTCAAAAAAATAATGTAAATCTTATCGCTCTAGGCACAGATAATGATGTTATTTGTGTGCAGTTTTAATATTATTTGAATATATTAATTAGAATTTTCAATACAAGGTTTACTGTAACTGCAATTTTTAACTAAAAATTCCCAATCTATCCAAAATAATTTAAAATTTTGTGAAATTGTATTTTAATTCCTGACTCAAGTGTAGTATAGGGGAGAGGGCCCTTTCGATTTTTATATAGATATTATTGGTTAGATAACGAATTCATTCTGGCTTCGGGAAACCTATCGCTAAGTGAAGTAGCTTGGCGATCGATTTTGGTCACCAAAAAATTTGACATCGCCAAGTATCTATACTACACTTGAACACTGAATTCCTAGTTCTATGCACACCCTTTTAAAGAAAAAAAGTGTTTTTTAGTTGAAAATTTGTTTCAATAAAATGCTCCGAGGATAGCCACATACCTTAAATTTGTTTTTTTTAAGTTATCCGCCACATTTTTATCACATTTTCCCGCTAAATTCCTATAAAAGCCTTACAAAATCAAAACAATCTAGTACTCATGTGTTCGTCCGCGGGTAGCGTGGTAGAAACGAAAAATAGTTCGGAAGATTTATGAGAACTAAATTTGTTGTTGAACCCCAATCTTTAAAATATGTAGCCAGTATATTAAAAAAACTTTTTAATCCTGAATATCTTTTTAATTTGTTTGATAGTGTTAATTAACCATTTTTTGAAATTTTGAGTACATGTAATGTCTCATATTTGTAAAGGCATGCGTTCAAATCTGATATAAACAAACTCATTTCAAAATGAGTAAGTCCATGTAGTCATTTTTGAGTATTTCTTTTTTCTCCGTGTAGTGGTTTGAGCATCGGACTCTAGACCGGAAGGCCAGGGTTCGATGCCCGACGCCACCAAATATCCTCCGAGTACACACGAAGTACGTGCTCGTTAAATCAGTGCGTTCGAATGGTGTCACCATCTATCGTGTTGTACCGAGCAAAGTCATACTGTCACCTTCATGGGGCTCAAAGCTGAGGCTAACGACAGGCGTAAAATTCTAGCCCTTAGCCGAGATGAATTTCGTGGACTTTGATCTGATGTTACTGTTGATCAGGCGGCATAAGCAACAACACTATCCCGGTATCCATGAGATAACCTTATACTTGTTAGTCTGTGGGGTGTCGGCCTATTTGGCACCCCTCTATCACCGTCTTGCCTACCTAAAGATGTGGGGGGAAATAAATCATCACCAGCAACTTCCATAATAACTATTATTTTATTTCTCTTCAAACACACTTAATCAATCACAAGTGAAACTACAAAAGGAAACCCTAGGAGTGATATATAAAGCGAGCTATCTCTATTCTCAATGTATAACTCTAAGTAAACCCGACTACGTGAACTAGACAAGGAGAACAAACGCTAATGAGCCGATAACTAAATATGATTCAACTATCTTAGATCCTCAATCTAATAATTTAATATGTTAACAACTATTACCTTAACTCGCGCTATGTTCGTGAATGAAATATTCTAATATTCGCACTTAGGTATCACCGCAACAGCTCCCCGGTTCCTTCTATCTTACATCTACAAAACCTATATATATATAGACTTTATATAGTCAAACTAATTTAAATATCATGGGTTCTTCTTGAGAGGCTGTGAATTAACGTGAATGCTAGCCCCAAGAGGATTATTGGAAAAATGACGCGAATAGATCCGTCACAAGTCCAACGTTTTGCAAAACTAAATATTTCTAATGGAAAAAGTGCCTTTTCTCCATTTATGAAAAAACTTCCCTATATTGAAAAGGGGAACAACTTATCAACAGATTCGACGTTAAAATCTAAATTTAAGCAAGAACAGTTCCTAAACTTTAGGTTGCATATTTATGCAAAATACACAGGATTTCTCACTGCTATGAAATTTATTCAGAAGAATGTATTTACGTGAAAATTACTTCTCAATGTGAATTGCTACAAAAACAAAATATAGAAATAAACCCAAAAATAGGAAATACGACCGCAGATAACTTCTATAGAACTAGATTTCGACAATTTGTGAAATAAATGCAAGCATATATCCCAGGAGCTAAATATAATGCATGGATAAGTGGCACTCTTTGATCACAAATTAGTATGAGTAAAAATTATATTAAAATCACATTAAAATTTTTTAGTAACAATTACAATTTTTGTTTTTACAATACAGTACTTATAACATGTTGATCTACTTTAAATATTATTTAAAGATATATTCATCTAAGTGTGGAACATGATTCCTCCCAAACACCTAAGGGTTCTGTGAGTCGAAAAAGTTTAAAGACCACTGCTATACGCTGTGTGTTTTTAACAGCACTGTGATTTTAGTCCACGACTCGACAGAAACACCACTGACCGCGAGTTCGCAAACGTGACCTCTCGGCTCTACGATGGTCACAATAATTCATCAAAAATACCCCCCCCCCCTACAGATTCACAGATTCATGAGGGCTTCAGTCTTTTTTATTTCATTCCGTTACACCAGTGCATCTCAAGCTTTCAATATTTGTGACTCAAATATTCAATCATTATTTTCATCACCCCCTCTCCTCCATACAATAACAATGTATTGAATTCAATAATACTATACTTGGACGCTAAAACTACAATACGACTTTGACCTCTTAAGTGCTACCGGAGTATAAAAACGTCTCGCTCAGCCAAAGCGTTAATTGCCCTGGATGTATAAGTACATCTTTCCGAAGTACGTTCTTCTCTATGCACTGCTATTCATAAAATTATTCCAAAGGCTTTGAAATGCAATAAAAGGAACTTGACACAGTGTTTGCGAAGGATTTACTAATTTCAGAGAACGTTTTGGTTATCTATTCCTCTTTTCTCATCCCCTCTCCAATACATCACATACGCGCGCCTACGTGGAAAATGTTGGCATTAGGGAGTGAACGATGTAATTTTTAATTAGCAGTTAGGGATTAATTATAAGCTGAACAAATTATCAAGATAAGTATTAATTTTTGTAAGTAATTTTATGTATGAAAAGCCCATGTGGGATCAATGGTTATTATTAAACTTGTTCTTAACTTACAATTGTTAAATTAATTATAAAATATATTGTGTAGTCTGATAAATTTATAAGTGTTTTATATCAGTGCAGCTGTGTATTTTGTTTTTTATTATGTCAGAATGCATTTTGTTTTGCTTCTTTTCAGTAAATTAATAATTTTTTTAAGTAATCTTTTGTTTTTGACTATTCAATATGCTCGCGCCCCCCCCCCCAATGATGGCACACCCCACAGTTTGAGAAACGATGCTTTGCACTTTGGATGTCTATTTAGTTTTCTGATGCTCAAACATAAATAGCTAGCTAATTTGTATTCCATTGAGTGTTTCTAAGTCCATCGTTGACAAGAAGTTAATTATAACATTGAATGCAATCTACTATGAGCTTTTTATCTGTAAATAGTTTTCCCAATCTCCCCCTCCCCTCCCCAAAAAATCCCACAAAATTTTCATCATTTCGTCAAAAATAAATTTACGTAGTTAATGAAATTACAAATGCTATGATTATTTTGTACATGGTAAATATTTCCATATAATATAAAATGGACTTACACCACTTTCAAAGAAAACGGCCCAATTATTACTTTATTTTTAGAGAGGTGAAAAATGTTGTTATAAAAGAAGAATAAATTTCCTGAAATATATCCCCCCCCCCCAAATTTTAAGACTTTTCAAAAATTGTTTTAATAATAACAATTTGTAGGCTTCAAAATAATGCAAATATGTCTAGTAGAATATGTTAACCTGATCCTTTAAAATGGATGCTCATTAGAGAGATTGAAATGAGCCTATCATTAAATGGTAATGCTAGACGCACTATAAAGCAACACGAGGGTTATTGACGACGGACCTCATGATTTTGAACCTTCCATCACGTGATTAGGACGCGACACCCCCCTGAGCTGAAAAGACTCACTCTTTGAGCTTCCACACCACGTTAACCCATAGTCTATCCTTGACAGATTCAATGTGCATCACAACCCCTCTTTATGGCGGGTCTTCAGTGATACCAGGACTCGAATTCACGAGTCACCGGCTACGATTCGTGACCATGACCACTCGGCTCCTACTGTAGCTTAATGTTTCTCGCAGTGTGATTAACGACTTAGGAGCAGAGACGTCTTAATACATGGGCCAACTGGGCATGGATCCAGGGACTCGGCCTTGGTGGAGGCCTCGTTTAGTTCCCGAATCAGCCTCAATAAGATCTTGATTTGAATAATTTTAATGTTCGAATGTTATTCCCGGACATAATCTCCAAAAGACTGGGAATTTCAAACTACGTCAACTGGCAACAGTGGCAAGACTGCATAAAAAGGTGATGACCGTTGTCCATGTCTAGGCATAAGCCTAACACTAGGGACGTCTTAAGACTTCCTTAGGCCCTGGGCCCCTATTAAAAAGTAGGTCCTGGCCCTTACACAAATGTAGGACCCACCTATGACTCTATAGTGGTGTAGTCCCACCTATGAGACAGTATGTAGCATACGTTGTCAAATACTCGTACAAACAATAACCCGAAGCAAATATAAATGTGCATGACTCAAAATCGCCCAAACTTACTCAACCAATTGCCTCCTTTTGACTGCATGAGTAATGATGATGTATGGTGGTAGGCCTAGGTCTGTACGTGAACGACGATTATTCCATATAGCCAGTTGACATATCGCACGAAATTCCCAGCTTTTCGGAGATTACAACCGGAAATAACATTTGACTATTAAAATTATCCGAATTATAAAATCTTATTAAGGTTGAGTCAAGAACTATTGTGGCCGAGGCCCTGGACTCATGCCTTAAGACATCCCTGCCTACCACCATAAACTATCATTATTCATTTAATCGAAATTGGCAGTTGGTCGAGATGATTTGTGCATAGGTTTATGATACTGTGAGTCATACACATGTATTTGTTTCAGGTAACCGTTTGTACGAGTATTTCACAATGCATGCTATATATAGTCTACTTTGGAGGGTCACAGGTTGGGCCTATTTTTGCATAGGGGCCCAGGGCCACAAAATGTCGGAAGATGTCTCTTGGCCCAGTGCTTCAAGAATTCTTAAGACGTTTCCTTAGGAGTCAACTCGAATCTGAAAATTCTGTTTGAAAATATCCCCTTTTAGGTCTTTCAGATATAATAATCTCGATTAACGCTTTCTAGTTCCTTCCGCGCGAGAAAAAGAAACATTATAGTACACCAATTCATAGCAGTTTATTTGTTATAAATGGAAGGAGATTTCGGCTACCATGGTCTGAGGACATCTTCTCACTGACAACTTGTATGCATGAAGAGCAGTTAAATGCCTCTCATTAAAAAGAAATTAATGAAGACCCAATTAAATCGAAATCAAACTAATGCTGATTGGTACTTAAAAAGTAATTCCATTCTCTTTAACTTAACTTCGATAAAAATCCAATCAAAAGGTAAATAAATCAATGGAATGTTTAGATTCAAATTAAGCTCCATTTTATCTTTATGACTTTTTTATGTATAAAAAAAAGGGTCGAACGATTTCACTTAAAAATGATGATAAAAGCAAAGTATACTTTAGTTGGAATACCAGTGGGGAAAACGAATTTCAGCAATTTTCTAACGGCCCCTGTTGTCCATTTACCTAGCCCCGCTCGATATGGTACATAATAAATCTTCTTCC
This sequence comes from Trichonephila clavata, assembly GCA_019973975.1. Classification (NCBI taxonomy): domain Eukaryota; kingdom Metazoa; phylum Arthropoda; class Arachnida; order Araneae; family Nephilidae; genus Trichonephila; species Trichonephila clavata. Next base: position 25,499 of record BMAO01001556.1, on the reverse strand, counting down.
CATTATTTGTTTTAATGCGGCTATATCTCCACGCCACCCTGCAACCTACTGGGGTACGTAGAAATATTAAGACAACTTATATGTTCTCTTTTAAAAGAGAGTGAGAGAGACAAAAGGAAAAGAAGAAAAAAAAACACTATTTCCACATCTCACAAAATGACATCTTCATAAAACCGGTATTTTACCATGGAAAACTCTGCAAGGTCGTCTTCTTGCCACATCAGCGACATGTCGCCATATGTATACTAGAAAAAGAATTCCCCCATGTTCGCTGCTCGGTGGGGGGCAAGAACGTATGCGGGCCCCCCTTCCATTGCTACCTAGGGTGCCAGAGAGCGCTGAAGACTTCATTTTCTTGCAGAGGAAAGTGCATGGAGGCACCTCGCTGTGCTGGGCAGGGATGGGAGATGCAAAGACAAGAAAGGACCCTAGATTTATCGACTACCCGAGCCCATGCTGGGCCTTTCTATATTAGTGGAACTCAACTATGGGCCCTGTTGACGTTCCTTCCAGGCTGGTCGTTAATCTCTATATTGTTGCTGTAGTTATTTATCGTTTTTTTCTCTCTCCTGCGCTCGAAGTAGATATTATTGTAAAGTCGTGGAATAATTGGTGGTTGTGTATTAAACATAGCGGGAGAACGTTCTGGGCATGTATTTCCTTTTGAAAGTATTGGGCAATTGGATCGATTTTTTTTGTTTGAGTTGATCGATATACGTTATTAGGAGGCAGGAAATATGTAATGGGAGTAGGCGGAGGGGTCAACCCAGTTTTGATATGTTGGTGACAGTTTTCTTCACTTGCTTGTGATAACGCCCTTGTTTTTAGTTTTAATTTATGCATGTTTGTTAGAATGGTTAGCAGAGCTTCTGTTTAAGAGATCAGAAGTTTTTGTTTTGTGGGTGCAATAACATTTGCCTTTGGAATGAATGAGTTAATGCTTGCATGATACACAACATTATATTTTTTTCGCAAGATGCCAAATCATTTGAGTACTTTGGTCCTATATATATCCAGTACATTATTTTAATTTTATGCTCGGTTATTGTCAACAACAAGGATTTAAAAACCTATCTCTGACTTTTTTCAGTTTAGTCAATCTCAGTTTATGCAATGTATTTTCCACATATTCACGATCTTCAGCGATATTCTTATTTTAGAAGAAATTTATGCTTATCTCTCATCTTTTCGCTTTGGATCACATCGAGTCTTGTGTGTGTTTGTCATCCAGTTTCAATGCTGATAACCTAGGGCAAATTTTTTCTCTATATTATCTCATAGTTTTTTTCCCCAATGGGGCTGTGCATTGGTACTTTAAACCTTTGCAGAGCTAGTATCACTTTTTAGGGCTGCACCATATAGGCGATACCAATTACAGCAAGCAATTTTGACGCCGAGTTTTCTCCACAGAGGGAGGCACCTGAGCTCTTGGCGATGCGAACCAGTACTAGGATTTAATTTTGCTGAGAGCATCCAAGCCAAACAGACACTCTTGGGATCTTTCACATGCCGTAAAAACATACGACATGTTCGCTGTCGATTTTCTGCATCATGAAAATCCACCGACTTGGGCCGGGGTCGAACCCGCAACCTTGGGTGCAGAAGGCCAGCGACAAACCAACCACGCCACCCAGCCGGCTATTATTATCTCATAGTGATTCTTTAAAAAAGGTTTTAAATTTAAAGGACGAAAATTTTAATAACATGATAAAATCTTGCAAATTTTCGGCAATTTTAGTATGTTTGTTAAAAAAAAAGACCCCCTCCTCTCCTGCTTTTATTAATAGATTATTTATCAACGTCACCCTTCGAAGCAACACAAGATACAGGCGTGGAATTTCGTAATTTTAAACAACAGATTACAATTAAAAAAGCAGATTACAAACAAACAACGATTACGATTGCAAATAGACAATTACGACACTTGAGTTCGCACGCCATTCTCCAAACTTCCACTCCATGTCGAGGATTTTCTCTCGAAAGATTTGACGTTCGTGAGAGTTATATAGCACTTTAAAGCAAGACAAAGACTATTGGCAATGGATCTCGTAATTTTGAACCTCGGTCAAGTAATGGAGACGACACCTGAGCTGGCAATTCCCTCTCCTAGCTTCCTCACCCCACCGACGGAAAGACATTGAACCTCGATAGATTTAACGTCCATTGGCCTCTCTATATGGCAGGTCTCCAGTGGCATTAAGATTTTGATGTGCATCAGCTCCTCTACACGATGGGTCTTTAGGGGCACAAGGACACGAATCCAAAACTCGGTAGTGTCAACGCAGGCCATTAGTTCGTGACTACGGCTATGATAACGGTCACGTTGAATGAAAAGAGATGATGCATATAGCAGTTAATTAACAACTCATTAATTTATAACATGAATTGGAACGGAAGTTTGGAGATTAAGTCATTAGCTCTTTAGATCAGAAATTATTTTCATTGTTTGATCATGGTGGGAAATGTACATACTTCTAGAGCAGTTTTAATAGTATACATCTGTATAAATGTATAATTGTTCATAGAATTCAATTGAGTCAAAGTTCATAGTTTATTTTTACAATTCATACCTATTACTAAAACACTTTTTTTTTTAAATAATGGGCAGAGTTTAAGTGAAATTTACGGATTCTGGACAATTATTGAAACTAAGCGGGGTATGTGTGCGTTGAAAAAAACTGAATATTGTAAGTTTTTTAACTGCCAAAAGAGAACTGCAGTACAAAATCTAAGAATGTATTCCTTTAATTTTGAGAACACAATTTTATTTTATCATTCGGAAAGAGGACTATAGACAGAGATGTTCAGTGGCTGCAGGAGAGAACACTCGTTTTCCAAATTTTTAGAATTTTTGTCATTATTTACTTAAAGCATAATATCAGTGGCGTTCATTAACTACTTTCATGTGTGTGGGGGGGGGGGGACAAAAGCATCGAGACATTATTTTTAATCTAAATATTAAAAATTTGTTGGTTTATGAAATCTCAACTCTACTCGAATGTACGCCACTAAGGGTTATAAATTGTCTTGACTTTTCAAGAGAAAAAAAGACCGTTTAAAAATGAATCATTGCAATAATAGAAGGAGGTCGGAACAGTACAAAAATCTTTACAAGTTTATATGAAAGGGAGGAGAAGGCAGGTTAATTCGAACCCAATACAAACAGGGACGTCTTAAAGCATGGGTCAGAGCCCAGGGCCTCACCTTCGGTGGAGGCCTCGTTTTGTTCTCGACACAGTCTTAATAAGATCATGATCCGGGAAATTTTTATGGTCACATATTATTCTCGTACACATTCGCCAAAACACAGAATTTCAAACTACAAGTCAACTGGCGAAAGTGATAAGACTGTATTATTACGTGATGACCGTTGTCCATGTCTAGGACAATCATCAACTCATTTAGTCGAAATACGGCCATCGGTCGAACTGGTTTGTGCCTATATTTGTGAGATTGTGGGTCGTGCACATTTATTTGTTGCAAATTACTGTTTGTACGAGTATTTGGCAATGCATGCTATATACTGCCTACTTTAAAAAATCTCAGATAAAGCCTACTTTTGCATAGGGGCCCATAGCCTCACAAAGTCTTAAGACGTCCCTGAATGCAAGTAAAGAACCCTTGAACTGTACGGGAGATAACTCAAGTATATAAAATAAAAGTCTATTTACATTGGTTCTTCCTATTCTTCTTGGTGCTCCATCAGTTTATTTACATGGTCTGCTAGGTAAAGTACCCACCATGCTCAAGGGGATTCAATAAATCACGCTCAGTGCGGCTTGCTATAGCTTTCCCCTTTGGTATCATGCCGTCTTCTACAGAACGAACGTCTGATCACATGACCAAGACATAAAAAAGGCTCTGCCGTGATCTTGTCAGGTGTGTAAAGTGAATACAACCATGGTGAGACGGTGCCCTTTCTTCTACCATTCTTTACCGGGCGTGTCTCCCCTCCTGTGCTTTCCTTTTGTTGCCGTCCAAGATCAATCATATAGATCAGGGATTTCCAACGGAGTCCAGGTGGACTCGTAGTGGCTTATGGTAGTTTAAAATGAGTCCACATATAGTAAAATACATTTAACGCGAAAATGCTTATGGTGAAATATCGGTTAACACGAAATAATACAACTGTCCCCACAAACTACTATGTACTTTCATGCATTCTTTTTTTATTTTAACACGAAATGAAAATGGCTTATCATGAAAAGATTTCCATTCTGCGAATGAACAAAAATACGGAACACCAGAGGTTCAAGAGGGTTGTGAAATGAAAGAGATGTGATTTCACATTATTTTTCTGTATTATTCGACAGTCCTACTGAGTCATCGGAATAATTCGTTGCAGAAAATCATAATGAGTGTACAATTATGGCAGACAAAGACATTTTGGAGTTAGGTCAAAACTCAAACACTTCTATTGATTCCGATGGCGAAAATGAAATGAATAATGAAGCATCTGTTCAAACGTCATTTGAAATGAGGAACATCATGAAAAATCTTTTTCTTAAACTATGTTACTTCAAAATAAAGTTAAAAAAAAAAGGTTGAGTATATTTATTTTTTGGCATGGGGTTTTTCTTTGGAACCCAGCAAATAAAATTTAGATGAATTTTATTACTTTGCATATCTATAGTACGCATTTACATGAAATGAGATCAAAGCAATGTTATTAAAAAGATAGCTCATTAATTTAGTACATAACAATTATAAAAAAATTAATTTGTTTTACTAAATAATTGTAAGCGTTCTTGGTATAATAACTCTTAACCGACTGTCTCACACAGTCGAAGTTCCCTTTAGCAACCATTGAACTTCAGTACGGGTCAAATGAGGAAGAAATGTTGTCGCTATAAAACAAGAGGAAACTCTAAAGTAGGGGTCTTCAAATTTTTTCGACTTACGGAATCCTTAGAACTATACAATGTTTTCGGGAAACCCCATTCACCTCTCCCTTAGAATAATATTTCTTTTTATACTATTTAAAGTAGATCAACATATTTCGCATTCATAATGGAAAGGCAATTTTAAAAATATTGTATTTTTTATTAAAACTTTTTAATTTAATATTAATGTAATGTACTCACCCATTAATAATATTAATTTGTGATCCGAGGGTCACCTACCCATGCATCACATTTAGTAACTGGGATATGTGTTTGCATTTTTTTACACCAATTGTCGAAGTCCATTGAAATTCTCTGCTGGCGTTTTTCATATTTTGCGTTGAATTCGTCTTTATATTTTGTTTTTGTAACCAATCACTTTGAGAAATGCTTTTCATTTAAATTCATTGTTCTGAATGGCAGTATGTATATATCTGTGTGAAAAACCCTGTGTATTTTGTATGAATTTGTAACCAAAAATTTAGTAGTTGTTCTTGTTTAAATTTAGATTTTAACATCGAATCTGTAGAGATGTCGATAAATTGTTCCCTCTCCTTCATTATAGGTGTTTTTTCCACAAATGTTTCTAGGTGCATTTTCCATTAGAAAAATATTTAGTAGTACAAAAACTTTGCACTAACGAGATTAAAATCATTTCGTGGAATCCATGGGTTAGCAAATAAAATATTCCGAATCTAGTAGGTAGTAAATATGAAGAAAAAGTGCTTTAATATTCTTTTACTGTATTATAAGGAAAATTAAAAATTTATCACTAAATAAAGTAGTGCATAAATAAAATTTTCAGATTTAATGTCTGGAATGAGTTTGATATACTTGCGATTATACCAACACCATAGAGAACGTAATTCTCTCTTTCATACACATTTATAATTTTCTTATCGATTTTTGCAGGGTTCCGTGGAAAACAATTTGAAGATCATTGCTCTGAAGCAACAAGAGGGAGAAAGACAGTTATCCATAACATTTTGAACAGCAGTTAGTGAATGATAAATGAATTAATAATCTCCTCCTCCAATAAGCGCACAAAGCGAGGGTTTAGAGACCCAATTCTAATTAACGTGCAGAAATACATATTTTCCCTCATTATGGTGGTCACGGTAGCCTAATACTTAATGGTCACGAGTTCGAGCCCTAGTTCCACTAAAGACCCACCTTGTAGAGGGGCTAATGCCCGTTAAATTTGTCGAGGCTCAAAGCCCTTCCGTTGGCATAGAGTGGAAGCTCGGAGAGAAACAGAATTCAGAACAGGTGTCGCCCTCGACCATGGTTCAAAATTGTGAGGTTCATCGTCAATAGCCCTCTTGTTGCTGTATAGTAGAACGTTAATAAACACCCACTAAATTCAGAGGCCTAATTCAAATTAACATGCAGAAATATATTTGTTTTCCCTCATTATGTTTTTAAATGGAGTTAAACCCGCTGTGTGAACTCGATCGTCGCGACCATAACCATTCAACGACTACGACCATTTTCATTAATGCCAACAGTTCTGCGATATACACTCGAAAGGGAGGAGGTAAACAATATCTATTTTAAGAAAAAGTATATTGTTGAAATAAATATAAAAAATATTTCCTTATGTAGTATCACAGTCACGTCACATTACTATAATTTTAAACAAGGTTAGTGCTAGTGATGTACGCTAGGATGGGGTTTGGGGCTCAAACCCCTGCCAAAGACTACCGGATTTTTAATTTTTAGCTTAAAGATTAACTATTACGTCTTGGTGCTTTGGTCTACGTTTTTTTCTATTCCTACTCCATTAGTTCTCTCTCTCTCTCTATATATATATATATCTTGTTCAAATCTTCCAGTAGTTAATAAAATACTTTTTAATTCATCCATTTAATTTCAAATACATTTTTTAAACTTGAAGTGATTGACACTTGGCGTTACTACAGTCTTCTCAAATATTAATTAATTAATTAAATTTAGTTAATGAATATATATAAATAGTAACAAACAGAAATAATACCCAACACCATAAATAGAAAGGAAAATCGCATGCTGTGTCCTTGTAGCGCAATGAATAGCACGTTGGACTTCTAATCCAAAGGTCGCGGGCTCGAATTCCTAATTTCTGAGAATGTGATTTCGTTTACTGTACTATTTTATAAGAGTGACTAAATTTAACTATAATGAATAAATAGTAACAAACAAAAATAATAGTCCACCATATATAGAAAGGAAAATGGTAAATTGCAAGGAAAATTGCTATTTATTTTGCCACTTAATATTGTGATTCTGCCATATGTATATACATATTTATATTAATTGTAATTATTTAATAATAAGTAACTACAAAAGTTTTTCTTTGTTGACCTAAGTAGGAATTGACTTAATTTTTTGTTATATTATTCATTTTAATGTAACCTCTCCCATATATGTAGTCAGTGTATGCCATTGTCTCTAGTGCCTTTAGATCACGATGATTTAGAAAGATTTCACGTACAGGACTGATCTATGAGTTAATGAAGTCCTTCCCTATAAAAAAGCAACAGTGTTCTTTTTCTTTAAAAAAAAATGCAGCAATATACAGAGACCATTGTCTTAAAAAATGCTCACAGAGAAAAAAATTATCTCCATAGCTCATACTCCAGCATTCTAATCATAAATTCAGCGTTAGCGTCTAAGACAAAAACTCGATAGTCTTCAACGAACATCAAAGTTCACCCACTACTACTGCACACGAATACAGAATACCCTATTCAAATCGACCCTTTTCCCTTATAAGAGCCGCACTAAAAAAAATATAAATAACTTAAAGAAAGAAATTTATAAGACGGAAGTAATTCTGCAAAACCCCATGAAAACTTTTCTCTCTTGTTTCAAAAATACTCGACAAACTAATGTAACGAGGGTCCTTTCTCTCCAGAAAAGGAGACGACGAATATTTAAATGAACCCCTTGGCCCTGTTAGCGACGCCCCCAAGAGGGCCACCATCCGATCGACGTGCGCTCTCCGGAAAACGAGTCGGCTGGATATCATTCGATTAGTTGCCGGCTTTGCTTCTCGCAAAAATCGGAAAATGTAATCAAGAAACGAAGGAACCCGCCAGGATAAAACCCTTCTTTAAACACGCCACTAAGAGCTGAAATGGGATGATTCCGGTCTCTTCCTTAAGTTCGTCATATTTTGAGAAGGGCTTCTATAATGGAATTGGAGCGTAGGAAGATCTTTTGGGATTGTACGAACGCGTGATTTTTTTTACGCCACTTATAGGAATATATTTGGAAACATTTATGACTAGGAAGACTAAGAATTAAATTTTCTCAAAAATTTGCAAGTTTTTATTAAGAATTGGTTTAATATTTTACAAGTGTTTTACATTACTATGAAAATAACACATTATTTTGGAAGAAATTGTTTAATTATTATACCACTGGCGTAGTTCTGAGTGGGCCTGATATCAAAATTCCTTTAGGGTCCTTTTTTAGATATGAGTGAGTGAGAATTATATTTACATCGCACTATAAAGCTGCATGAGGTCTATTGGTGATGGACCTCGTACTTTAGAGCCATGGTCAAGAAGTGAGGATTATGCATGACCTATACCCCGCCCCCTTCTATTCTAACTTCCACACCAAAGGGAGGAGATTTTATTTTAGACACCTCTGCACGGCGGGTCTTCCACAGTACTACGCTCGAACTCATGATATCCCAGCCACGAGTCCGGTGACTTTGACCACTAGGCTACCACGGCCATCTCTTTTAGGTATGAGAGCTTTGTTAGTTGGACTGTAGTTACACATGTAGGGGCGCCGTATCATTGATACGGCTGACATGGCGGTAGCTGCGCCCCTGTATTATACATTGTCTCACTGATTATTCTTGGGGCTGTGATAGCCTAATCGTTATGATAACGAGAGCGTGGCCGGAGAGTCACAGATTCAAGTCCTGGTGTTTCTGAAGATCTGGGAGTGTGCAGGAAGCCAAAGCACGTTGAATCTGCCCAAGCTCAATGTCTTCCAGGTGGTTTGATGTGATAGTTAGGAGATAAAGTACCAGCTTAGGGTCATACTCGTCGCTTGATCGAGGTGCAAAATTACGAGGTACGTTGCCAATAGCCTCGTGTAGCTTTATAGTGTGACATTAATAAACACTTCCGCACTCACCCTGATAATTCTCATTTACACAGCATAGAAAGTCTTGAATCTATCTCGTATATTTCAATCACATCTAAAACACAGCAATGGTAACATTTAGTGAGTGAGTGTTTATCCACGTCACTCTATAAAGCAACACGAAGGCTATGTGTGAAGGACCCGGTAAATTTTGAACCATGGTCAAGTGGCAAAGACGACTCTGATATCCGGCACCTCATTCTCTTAACTTTTACCTTACGTCAAATGAAAGGACTTTGAGCCACGACTTATTTAACGTGCATCAGCCTCTTTCTACACGGAGGGTCTTCAGAGCCACTAGAGCTCGAACTCATGGCGCTCTGGTTACGAGTTCATGACCGCAACCTCGGTCACAATGTGTTAATATTCGCGCGCGAAGAATATAAAAATATATATACATATTAAATCTTTCATTTGATGTACAGCAGAAGAAAACTACTTTTTTCTCTTCTAAAAGCTGTGCCTAATCCATATCTTGACACAAAACGTTTAGTTTTTCTGATATCTTGTTACAACGACTTTTAAGATCATTGTTAATGATACAGATAGCTTGCCGAAAAAAAAAAATATGAAGTTATACATGAAACTTTTTTTTTAAACCAACAAGTAAAATAAAAAAAAAAACTCAGTCAATTTCTACTTAGGAGAACAAAGAAAAATGCTATTTTAGGTAATTAAATTTATTTAATGAATTAATACTTGGAAAAACTGTATCAACATAAAGTGTCATACACTACAAGTATAAAAAAAATTTGAAGGCCAAGTAAAAATTTGTTAGAAAAACTTACTGGCGCCATCTGTTGGTTCTAGTTCTAACCTCATTAGAAATAACGCAGAATAAATTTAAAATTAAAAAAAAAATAAAATTCAATTAATGAATTAATATTTTAAAAACCGTTTTCACATCAAGTGGCATCTACTATAAGTTTAAAAATTATATTTGAACTTGAGTGGATGAATAAATGTATTTCATTAATGACTGAAAATTTTAACGAGATATATATAAATATATATAAGGAGAGAGTGAACAAATAGTATATAGGAATTAAAAAATCAAGTTTATTCCAAAAATCGATTGTTTCATGGATTGGAAGAAGGAGGGAAAAAAAAGATTTCTGTGCACATTCTAAAGACATCTTTGGCTCTATAATTAATGTGACCTATTTTTACATTTAAACAATTTTTGCAGTTATTAAACAATATTGAATTGTAGGAAGATAATTTATTTCTTACACCGATGAGTCATTAAATAATAAGAGACAGAACATTTCTGAAAAAAAATGCAAATGATGATTTAATGCAACTTTTTGCATCGAAAATTTGCCCTTTTTTTTAATGAAAAAGTATCACTTTTAACTCCATTTTAGTTTATTGTACAATATTAGTCATTACAGCCATTAGAAAGGGAAAAATATTCCCTCTAGTCTCATTCCCTCAAAATTCGCTTCAGACTTATCCAACTTTTAAGCGATTTTCCAATTGGCGATCCAACATCATTCAAAATCAAAATTCTAATGCACTCATTAAATATCTTTGATCCAATAAAATTAAAAAAATTTTTTTTTTGTTTGATGTACTATAATTCCAGCGACGGAAGATCCTTTTCTTTAGTGGTGTTTTTTCAAACCTAAATTAAGAACAGATAAAATAAAAGTCAGATGGAAAATCGGGGATATAATGCTAGGAAGATGAAGAAATTCATTACTGTTATTATTATAGTATACTTTACATTAGCTGTAGAAAGAGAAAAAAAAGACATTATTTACTTTCTACCGAAGTTTCAGAGTAACTTCTTGGCAACTTTAGTTCCCCCTCCCCCTCATGTATTTCATTTTCATTTAGCGAAGTCGTAAATAACGTACATCTGTTACGCTTTTTTCACGTGAAATAGTATAACGATACTTGGAAAACCATAGAGAGCATTTAAATAATAATTTGGTCAGATTTATGAGTATTCAATCAAATAAAGCATGATGTGAAATGATTCACAAAATTGCTTTTATATAGAACAGACAACTCTATTTTTATATTCAATGCACTTAAATTTAGGGTGAGTTCCTTTTCTTTTTAAACATTTCCATTTCACTTCTTGCTTTCATTATTAGAAATGTATTTTTTTATCGGAATTAAATATTCTGGTTCAAAAAATGGTATGTCAATAAGAAAGAAGAAACGCAGCCCTAAAATGAGTGGAGTTAAAAAAAAACTGAATGTTTCTCAAAAACGAAAATTTCGAAAGGAAAAGGAGTATAATATTAATAGTAAATGTGCAAAATTGGATAAAATTTTAATATCTGCAAGAACATGATCTTGTGCAAGTACCAGTAATAGTAATGCTAGTGAACCTGATTAACAAATCATGGAAATGAAAATTAATTCACAAGAAAAAACACATTTTCGGACATTTTAGTTAATGAGGATACTCTATCAAAAGAAAAGGAGTCGTAAAGAATAAGGTAAGCGATATCTTTTTTCTTTCGCAAGAATTTGAAAACGAAAATTATTTTACAGTTTTCGCTTGTTTCTTAATGTATCGTTTTTATTTAAGTTACCAGGTTATCTTTCGACTGTTGTTTGAGAGATTTTCCATTTTTATTAATACCATAAACACTCTCTAATGTTAAAGGTTATTTACTTTGTTTATTCAGACTCAGGTTGATTTTGTATTCAGTTATAAGTTTAATGTTTAAATAGTTTTAGGTGATGTGTGTAGATACATTATGTTTGATTTTGTAATCCTTTGTAAGATCTGACTTGGGGCCCAAAACCTGACCTTGCGAGGGGGAGGGGCTTATTATTTTCCGTTACGCCACTGTAGCTATTAAATAGCCCATTGTCCTTTTTAAATAATTTTTGTAGTTACTACTAAAACAGTTAACGCAGACCTTTTCTACTTGATTATTGTTGGTATCGCTACAAACCTGTTTTTATTTTAAAAGCTATGAAAAAAAAAAAACCGAGTTCATTTTGTTATTCTCAATACTTGGAATGAACTAAATAAAAACTATAATTTTAAATTTTTTTTTCAAATTCTGGTTTTTAAATTGTTTTGTTGTTGTTTATGTATGCAGTAGTAGATGAACGCAGACTTTTTCTAGGAAGTATATATATATAAGATCTGGCTTGGGGCCCAAGACCTGACCTTGTGGGGGGCCCAATTATTTTCCGTTACGCCACTGCCTCTAGTTATAATGTTTTATAAACAAGGATTGGTTTTTTTTCTAAGCGTGTGCGTGCATCAAGATTACGACCTCTTTGGCAGGTTAATCACTCAGTAAATGAGAGAGGTCGTAACTTACACGTTGGATCAGTAGTATTTCCGCTTCCTTGTAATTGATAAACTTAGTGCATATTTTTCACACGTGTCCAGAAACTGTCACAGTTCAAGTTATTAATTTAATGTTATCGATATCAGGTTTAAGAGATTCCATTCCTAATCAAGATTAAAAAAATATGTGCAATAAACTTTATTAATTGTGAAATAAAACCAATGCTGTATTCATAATTTTACCATGTCTCCATAATATTAAGACTTATTGCCAATATAGAGATTAAATTTTAACAACATCATGAGGTATTCTCAAGATTCAAGTACAGCTTCCATCACTTGATTCAATAATTTTGAATAACCAATTCTGTTTGCCCTAATGACAATGCATATTTGAAATATTATGGGTGTAAGAACATAATAAAAAGTTCATATCCAATATAAGCTAGACCTCCATGTAGAATAATAAAAATTTTTCTTGTTTTATTGAACAAAATTATTTCGAAATCTCTACTTTTAGAAATATGTAGAATCGGGGAGAGAGAGAGAGAGATCTCGAGGGTCTCTCCTTTTTGTTCTGACCTTGATTAGAAATTACAAGGTCATGCATAAGAAACCTTAAAGACAAGTAAGTGAGTGTTTATTAACGTCACACTACAAGATAAGGTCTATTGGCGACGGACCTCATAATTTTGAACTTCTATCAAGTCTCGAGGAAGACACCTGAGCTTGCCACATCAACAAGACCCGCGACAGGTTTAACGTGCATCAGCCCCTCAATACGGGAAGGAGGGCACTAGGCTCAGAGGCACTAGGATATTCAGTGGCACTAGGCTCGAACTCATGACACGCCGGTCACGAGTTTGTAACTTTTAGAATACCACAGCCAACCCATAACGCAAACAGAGTGGCAAATGTATATTGAAGCTTTATTTCCACAAGGAACCATTGAATTGCTTTTCTATAAATCCAACTAAATTCATTTTATATTGAATCTACTTAAGAAATCTAAAATTATATAAATAGTGCGCGAACTTTCTGTTATTCTGAATCATAATATAGCAGTTTTTTCTTCACTCTGTTCTGTTTAAGTCAAACCAAACTCAATTCAACAAACAAATCTGAAAAAATTTAAATTGGGAGACATGGGCCACTTTCGAGCTGACTTTTCTGATGACTGGAAAGAACTAATTAAACGTCAGACCTTTTCTGTTCAGGTGGTGAGGGGGACGGGCGGGGATCTTATCGTTGGAGCACAGGGCGAACCCTGGGGAAATAATTTCGAACTGGGTCGTTACCGTGCAGGCGTGTGTATATGTATGCACTTACGCGCACCCTCGCATTCGTTTCCTTTTTCTCCACACTCCCTGCTGTGACTTTTTTCTAAAAAGGTATTGAAATTTTCGTTCTATCTCATTTCAATGTGTAATAATACAAGACGTACTTGTCTTTTCTTCCATTGTTTTTCATCGTGCACTGATTAGTCAAAAGGTTACCAATGGGACCTTGCTGGAGATGGGAGTTAGGAAATTCCATCTTCAGCCAGAAGGAGCCAAAAGACCTTATTACGGATGTGGGGGGAAAAGGGAATTTTTTTTCTTACCTGTACTGATTGGATCGAATGTAAAAAGTTCGGAAGAAATTTTAGCGAAAATTGTTCTGTATGATGGGAAAGTAGAATCGTTTTTCCTCAACTTAGTTTGTTGATGTTGAAAAGTTTTTAACGTGTCATATGTGTGTTATTACGTAGGAAGATTTGGAACAAGGATTGGTAATCCCTTTTAGAGAGTTTAATGAGCTATTTATCTGAAAAGTTTTTCATTCGGAGATACCATATAATACATCTCTATTAGTATTCATTCTGAATTAATGCATTTTGAGCAAAATATTCTATTCATTCTCTACATCTATTTACATTAATTTTATGATCTTAATTTTCCATTTTAAGAGTCGTAAATTGCGTAATTCTGTCTATTTCTAACATCTACATGTAGTTTCTAATAGTATTTTACAACTTATTTTACGCGTTGAAAAGTTGTTAACGACCGGTAAAAATATTTTTATATTTTATCATTTCGAAAGGGAATCCTTTTTTTATTCGAAACCAGTTGCGCACACAAGGTGTGTGTGTGTTGTGGGGGGGGGTTGTTTCCTGGCATCATGTAATAACAAAGAAGAGCTTAAAATTATTTTCAGGTCATTGGAACATCGATGTGAAGCTCTAATAAAAAATAAAGGCTACCCACTAATCACTCATAACTCACTGCTATCAACAGTATATGTAATGTATATCGATAGTTATTGTAACATAACTTTTTTGCGTTCCATTATTTGAATTTTATTTTTTTGTATTGTATTGAATTTAGTATTAAATTCTCTTTAAAGTGATATAAAATACTAGGCATTTTGTGCAACGTAGCAGTATCTATAAGCAAACAAACTTAAAAACCATAACAATTTTAAAAAGTGTCCACAATTTTGGTCACCACTGTATATATATATATATATATATATATATATATCATTAAACTAATAATTTCAAAAAAAGTATTAAAACTGTTGATAAGGCTGTTCCCCCACATTTTTATAAAAAAGTGAAAAATAAAAAAATAAACCTTCACAGTTTTTGCAGAAAGAATTGTTAAACAATGATAATAATAAATATGTTAATTTCAAATGGAGTTTTTATGTAATTTTATATTTCGGTACATTCTCTAAAGCTATACAAGAAAACAACATGTAGACTTTTATTAAAGGAAAACCACCTCTCCACGTGTTAACCGACTCATCCCATTCAAAAGTCAACTTAGATGTTTCGTTATATTTCGAATTTTTCTGCATGGTAATCTTAAAAGATCTTCACGCTTTGATTTAATTTATGAAGATAAATTCCTTAATATCATGTTTACTTAGTTCAAAAACTTCCTTAGAGCCCATAGATACTTACAAAATCATTTTCCTTAAAAGATCGGTTGAAAGGGGAAAAAATAAAATAAAGATTAAACTCGAAAAGCAATCATGAAGAGTATTATTACCCATCCGAAAACAGATTTATTCCAAAAAAATTGTTCTCTTGATTACCCCTCCACCTTTCCCCTCTACCGATCCTCGGCAACATTTATTCCCGCTCCCAATCTCTCTATCACACACACATCACCCTCAGATAAAGGTACGCCAGTTTCCGTGTCATGAAGAACGTTTCAATTAACATTCTTTATCACAGCAGAGTTAATTAATATGTGCAAGAGAAAGGGGGAAGGGCGAGAGAAACGACTCAAAAGGGCGAGATTTAATTTCGGTGGCTGAGAAAAAAAGGAAAAAAATAACATTTGTCACCCGATTTATCATTAATAATTTTCTCGATTTGCCGCTGTTAGAAGTTGTTATTCCTTTTATTATTCTTTTTCTCCTTTCAGTTAATATAATGTGATCGTTTGGAACGTTAATTCATCAAAAATTAACCACGAGTCTGGTTCTTTTTGATGGCAGGTTTGTGTCAATTAGACTGGCTTATAGCCAGAGGAGAAGTTTGAAGAAAGAAAAAAAATTCCTTTTTTGATGTCGATTCCCACTTAATTTGTCTGTTTTGGTGGCGGCTATTAATCTTTCTGGTCGTGCGAAATGGAATGTGGTTATCAATGACTTCAGTTTATGAATTCGCAATACTGTTGAGAAATAAAAGTCATGTCTTTGAAAAGTTTCTGTGATTTATATCGTATTGAAACTTAAGGTGGTTCACACTTGCTTGTTTCTCAGATAAATTTAATCGAGGACATCTTTCGACTCAGACGCAATTAATCTATGAGTGAATGAAAAGATTAATTGAAGAGTCAGTCGTCTTTCATAGCTGAAGGTGGAGAGGTAAGCTTTTAAGTTCGTGAATAATTAGCTGTAAAAATTATCCCTTTTTAAAAGTTCTTAAGAAAAAACTTTTTTTTGTACCTCAAATTTACGTCACTTGAAATCAATGACTTACTATAAGCAAAATAAGAGCTTGTTTCCACCAAAATAGATTTTTTTTTATGTTGAAATTAATATTCTATTAATAAATCTATTTTTTTTCTTGATGATTAGGAAACTGCAATTTTATCGAAGAAATCTCTCTTGGCCACGTATATTTATGAATGTATATTATATTATGAAAAAGAAATCATACATTTAGTTAGAAGGACAAGTATAAGAAATATTAATTCTAAATGGTCCCCCCCCCTAAAATAACAAACCTATTGAGAAAGCAAGTATATGTTAGAAAAAAAAATAAAGTAATCTGCAAAAAATATCCTATTAAATTATGGAGGAATTTTTATACTTTTTAGTCCGTTATAAAAACATGTGGTGCATCAAATTTTTTTAATTCGATCTTTTTTTCTTCTTACCTCACATTTTAATTTGTTTGACCTGTTCTTTTGAGACGGAATCTAATATAACGATACGGGACTCACCCGAGGCCCCGTAAACAGAGAGAATAAATACACTTCAGACCCTTCAATTAAAATCCATTGAAGAGCAAGACTTATTCCAGCAGCCACGTAATTCTGGCTCCAAATATCAAACTCAAGGATAAATTCAACAATGGAAAAATAACAGTTTAAAAACTAAAAAACACGCTTTTATTGTAGATCGAACTAAAAAATGAAAAATAAATTATAATTTAAAAAACTAAAGAACTCGCTTTTATACTGAATCGAACTAAAAAGTAAAAAAATAATTCTTAATATAAGAATAAAATAACATTTAAGAAGGAACCTTGTAATGTAATTCAGATTTTGAAAAATTCGTATACTTCTAGATCTAGAACCCTTAAAGTTCATTAAATATGTCATTTCTTTTAAAATTATCCTATTTTTTTTAATACTCATCTCTTTTTTTTTTAATTTTTGAAGCTATCGTTTATATATATATATACCCAGTGTGCAAAACGTACTCGTAAATTTCGATCTTATTTTTTGTGTTAAAAGTGCACGTTATACGCCGGATTTTATGGTACTTTTATTAATTCTGAATAAAAAATAGTTAAAAAGTAAAATGTGTTTCCCATTCATCCTGCACAATAGAGGGGATTATTTGTCTTTTTTAATGAATTCAAAAGAGGTAAAGATGTTTTCTGGCATATAGATGAAGGGAAAAGTGAAGTAAAAAAATTAATTTTTATGTTACACAGGAAATAAATTTTAAGTGTTTGTGCATTTTGTGATAAAAAAATTACAGTAGTTTTTGTACTTTTTAAAAACATTTATTGCGAAAAGAAGACACTTACTAAATCGTTAAAAGAGAAAAAAATATCATATATTTAATAGCTTTTCCTTTAGCATAAAAGTTTTTAAAAAAATCCACTGCCGAAATTCTAGTGCATGATGGTGAAAAAAAAAAAAAAAAAAACTCGGATCGGACTGATTCGACGGTGCTGAGAGAGAGCTGGAGTTATGAAAAGTTGCAATAAACTTTTTATTTACGGCTCAGTATTTAGCTATCAATAATCTTCTTTTTGATATTTATATTGCAGAAAAATAATTTTATTTTGGGGTCTAAAATCATCAAAACCAAAAGTCTTTTACTAATTTTCGAAAATTCAGCCTCTTTGTACGGAAATATTAAAATTTTTAAAATAATTTGTTTTAATTATATTTTTCTCCTAATTTCCATACCATAGAAAATCTTTTCCGCATAGGTAGGTTTCATTTAGTTATATTTTTTTCTCCGTATACCGAGATTCACCCTATATATATATTTCTCAAAAATATCCATTGTACCAGCAAAATGCACGTAAGAAACCCATGCAGTTTTTGTTACTGCAATAAAATGTTATGAGAAATATGTGCCTGAATAGGTAATATTTAAGAGAACCTTAAAAAACGAAAAAAATAACAAATATAAAAAAAAATTAAGTCAATTCCTACTTAAATCAACAAAAAAAAGTTTTTAGTTACTTTTTATTGAATAGTTACGATTAATTAAATATATATATACACATGGCAGAATCACAACGTTAAGTGGCAATTAATTTTTATTAATTATCATTAAAGTATCGCATTGTCATCCAAAACAATCGTGTATATAAAATTTCAGTTCAACTCTTCAGCTTTGAAACGTGAGGGAAAAAAAAAGACTTTAAAGTTTTGACCCAAGTCGCTAAAAATGAAGCCAACGTGGCTGTATCTGTAATTCTTTAAATAATTAATTTCAGTCAATAATTTTAATTAATTATAATTAAATTATCGTATTGTTACCCAAAACAATAGAGTATAGAAAATTTCAGCTCAAATGAGAGCTTTAAAATGTGAGAAAAAAACCTTTTCAAGTTTTGACACAAGTCGCCAAAATGGTCGCTAAGTCACAAAAATGATGCCAATGTGGCTGTATTTGTAATTCTTTGAATAATTAGTTTTAATCAATTAATTTTTATTAATTATAATTAAATTACTGTATTGTCATCCAAAATAATCGTGTACATAAAATTTCAGCTCAATTGAGTGCTTTAAAATGCATTTTATTAACGATTGAAAATTTGAACAAGATAAATATAGAGAGAGAGTGAGCTAATAGTAGGAATTGAAAAAAATGAAAAAAAGATGCACAACTTTAATTTAAAAATCTCATTACTCTTATAAACACACACATTTCCCCTTTCTAATCTTTTTAGTCTATCTTCATAAAATCGAATACGAAGAATCTTTAATATGTGCGTTTAAAATGGATAAAAGCTCTTCGAAAAATATCATATTGTAACAGTTCCCATAACTTTGACTGAACTGCTAGCGCCACCTGCGGCGCCGCGTGAACTTTATAACTTTATTAGTTAGTACTATGTAGTTCGTAGCCAATACAACATGTAGTAGTTCTTCCTCTTTTCATTTGTGCTCGTCTGTCAATTAAGTGTTAAGTGTATTTTGTGTACTTTCCTGTGATGTCTTCTCAGCTGTGTGAACCCTAAAAATAAAGGTTTTCTAATAAACCTAAACGAGATGTGACATTATTATTGCAAAACCACCCCATGCATAATCATTTAGCGATGGGGAAACGTCACAAATCTGGCGCCCATGAGGCCCAGCTGAGCAAAAGGATATCATATTTGGATAAGTACTATTTTCACTTTTGATTTCTAAGATCACCTTGATCCTATTGAATTAAATTCATCAAAAAAAAAAAAAATTAACGATTCCTTGAATCGTTATTGTCTTAAGACAATATTGTTTTGAAACCATTCATATATGATTCATCTCGAATCAAAAGTAGATTTGTTAAAAGTAAACAATTCTGTATCTTCTAAATAGAATTTTACTTCAATGATTCATCTCGAATCGAAAGTTGTCTTTATTTGAATGTTAAAGAGTTCTACATAGAATTGTGCTTCAATGATTCATCTCGAATCGAAAGTAATTAACATTTTCAAAGTAAATGTTCTTTATTTGTTAACATAATTGTAATTTTAACGATTCATCTCGAATCAAAAGGAAATTTCATCTTGAAGTTTAATTATTCTTAAATTTTAAACTGTCAAGGTGACAAAATATATTGTTTTGAAAAATTGTTCTTTTATTTTAATTAGAACTATACTTAAATAATAGAAAAAACTTTCTTATCTACATATATTCACATATTTGTATGTTTTATGTGTCGCAAGCAGTCCATTGCTTAATTATTATTTCTAAAAAGAAATTACTTTGAAACATTATATTTGAATGCATTTTCATATCTGAATTTACCTAAAGCGTACGTCATTATTGCATAATTGTGTTTAAACAAAATTATTGAAAAGTTTATTAATTGCTTGTGTATAAGTATACCTAAGCAGATTAGTGCTCAGAGGTCTGGTTTCCATTGTGAAAACATTTTATTAATATTTGTGAAATATTATTCCGTTATCACAAAAGAGCTCTTAATAATCTTTTCTAACTAAAACGAATTTCAACTGAATACTCTAAATTGGAATTCTTAAAATTCATTTGTCAAGAATAATTCTTTTGCAAGTGTAATCGTATTTCTTATGTTATTTTATTTGCATGCATATGTAATCTCATTTAAACTGAAACATTTCGTAAGCTTTTTTCGTTTTGCTCGAGTAAGCTAATTTTATTCTCCGCG
The DNA here is from genome assembly GCA_019973975.1 of Trichonephila clavata. NCBI lineage: Eukaryota > Metazoa > Arthropoda > Arachnida > Araneae > Nephilidae > Trichonephila > Trichonephila clavata. The sequence goes on along the minus strand of BMAO01001556.1, from coordinate 5,120 downwards.
CACTAATTTATGATCACTCAATTGCGCTGAATTAGTCATAACATCCGCTGTGCTGATACTAAGAAAAGGAGATTGAAAACCATCTTTTTGTTACTTTTATTATGGTTTGATGAGTAATGTATTTTTTCCCCAGCTGGAATATAAATCCGACCGAAAAGTGTTTTCATTATATATTCTTTTTTTTCTCTGAGATATACTGTGAAATGTTGTAATCATTTGAGAATTATCTGGTTCTTATAAATTCAATATATTTCTTCAGGGAAACCTGTGTGTACAAGTTTATTATGCATTTTATGTTCTAACTTGATTTTATAACTCTATTTTCTTTGATATTTTCTTAAATGAAAGTTTTCAGTGTTTTGATTTCAGCTTCAGTGTGTTAGGAAAATACTATTTTTTTTTTCTCAAAAAGAAAACCATTTCATTAACTTTTTTTTCCGAACTGAACTTTATCACAGAAAGTATGGCATTTCTCACGAAAGGAAAAAAAGAGGATTGAGAAAGTTGGCTTGGGAAATGGACTCTCTGTGGGTGAAGATTTACGAATTTTAGACATAAAACATTTGATTGTAAATTCTGAAAAATACGAAGAAGCTTCTATAAAAAATTTATTTACGAATATAATTGAGGAACGGCTCGAAAAAATTAAAAACGACGAACAAGCAGCAGAACAAGAAAAAAGAAGCCGAACAGGCGGAAGAAGAAGAAAGAAAGAAGCCGAACAGGCAGCTGACTTGGAAAGAAGAAAGGCTGAAATGGATTTTGAGTTGCAGAAATTGAAACTGCAACTTGAAGCCAAAATGAGTGGAGTTCCGCAAAGTAACGACACTGATATCTCGGAGCAGCCTAAATTAGAATTGAAGAATCTGATTCCCAGATTTAACTCGAAAGAAGACGACATGGCTATATTTCTCAAACTATTTGAGAGACAATTAAATTTTTAAAAGTACCTGATAACCAATGGTTGCATATTTAATTGGAGCCTTGCCAAGTGACTTAGCCACACTCATCGCTAGGGAATCCGAAGAAGAAGCGCAAGACTATACGCATGTCAAAGAAATGCTTTTGAAGAGATTCAAACTCTCCGCGGAAAAATTTAGACAACTTTTCCGGCAACACAAGAAAGTTCAAGAGAACACATGGAGAGATTACTTTTTTGAAATAAAAAGTTATTTCGAAGGATGGTTGAACGAATTGAAAATTGTCAACTTTCAACAGTTAAAAGACCTAATCATATCTGACCAAATTAAAAGACATGTACCTCCCGAAACAAGAGAACACTTCATGCATGAATGGTCAGAATGGGTGTCACCTTCAGACTTAGCTGACAGATTGGATGCTTATTTCCTCATTCGAAATACTACTTCAGTAAAAAAGACTGTCAACTCAAAAGAAAATTCTTCTAAACCTTACGCTCCAAAAAGAAATTCATATGATAGTAGATTTGATAAACCAACCAAGCCGGTCCTACTTCATCTTTCAATAGAGGTGATAAACTGAAAACTGATGACAGATCAGATAGGCCATCTGTATCTTGTTATGGTTGTGGTAAGCCAGGGTTACAAAACCCAGATGTCCAAATTGCAAACCAGCAGTGAATAAGGACTCAGCAACTTTTGGCAACATCAGTTTGCATTCATGCTCTTTAACTCCAAATCAAAGTGCGGTGCTGAAGTTAGCTGTAAATGGCATATGGGCACTGCATGCGCCGATAGTGGAGCCAGTCATTCAATTGCTGGCGAAACCTTGTATCTCCTTTTACAAAAAGAAGGAGCCAATTTCCAAAAGACTCAAATCACTATGTCCCTCGCTGACGGCCATAAGTCCGAGGTGGAAGTCTACACAACCAGTGTAGTTATCAGACTTGAAGAACGTGTAATCCGTACACAATTAATAATTTTGCCTTATGCTAAAGGAAACAGAACACTTTTGGAATGGACTTTTACAGAAAGCTGGCATTGTTTTAAACCTGAAACATCGCAACTGGTTCTTTAGTGACTCACCCCATCGAACCTACGATTTTGTTAAAGAAGCAATTATTCAAGAAGTCCAAAGCAGACCTAACCTTGAGGAAAATACATGCTTACTGCGTGATGATGAAGGTAAATGTCTAACGCTGACCAGAAAAATGAACTGGGAACATTGCTAAAAAAGTACGAAACTGTGTTGAACCAGGGGAGAGCCCACTCCTTTTATGGAACACCGTATCAACACCGGAAATAGCCCTCCTGTTTCGGTGCCTCCGTATAGATTACCTCCAGCAAAGAAAGAAGTTCTTAAGCAGGAACTTGATAAACTTTGGAACAGAACATCATAGAAGAGTGTGAATCTCCGTATGCAGCCCCTGTAGTGCTCGTTCCAAAACCGAACGGGAAAATTCGGCTTTGTATCGATTATAGAGCCTCAATGCTACGACAGTGCCGACTCTTATCCGTTACCTAGAATGGATGACTGCTTCACGAAGCGAAGCACACACCTTTTATGACAACTATAGATTACAATCAGGTTACCACCAGTGAATGTTTGTGTTTCTGACAGGACAAACAGCATTGTTTGTCCATTTGGAACTTTCGCTACCTTCGAATGCCTTTTGGTTTGAAAACGGCCAGCCACATTCAGAGACTTATGACAAATTCGCAGTGGCCTAAGTGACATTCTTATACTTCTTATCTTGATGACATCATAATCCTGTCCGAAACCTTCGAAAAACATCTTACTGACCTCAAAGCTGTATTGAGAGACTTTTACTATTCAAACTACATGCAAATCGTAGTAAATGTAATTTTGCTTGATAGGGTAAAATACCTTGGACACTACATCACAAGTTCAGGCGTGAAGTAGATCCTGAAAAAACTTCTGCTATCAGAAAGATGCTTCCTCCAAGAATGTAAAGCAAGTGCAGTCATTCCTTCAAACCTGTTCGTGGTTCAGACGATTCATACCTAATTTTCAGAAGTAGCCAGACCTCTCAGCAACCTTACAAAGAAGAATAGAATCTGGCTTGGGAGAAGAAGAAGAAAAGTCTTTCAAACTTGAAACAACTTCTAACAAGTCCTCCTGTTTTGAAACAAAGTGATGCCACGAAACCTACATTCTTCGCACTGATGCTAGTAATCATGCCATAGGAGCTGTCCTCTTGCAAGGTAAAGCGAAGAAGAGCATCCTATAGAGTATGCAAGTCGGTTGTTAACTGCTGCTGAGAAAAATACTCAACCACCGAACGAGAAGCTCTCGCCGTGGTTTGGGCACTTAACAAATTTCGAGGTTACATTGAGGGCCAAGAAATTACCGTTGCATCCGATCACCAACCCTAAAATGGCTTCTCACCTTAAATCGCTTCAGTAGACTAGCAAGGTGGCTCTGCAACTCCAATCATACAACCTGAAAATGGAATACATTCCAGAAAAGCAAATGTCATAGCTGACTTATTATCCGTCCCGTATGTGGACACAAGAAGAGTTCTGTGAAGTGTGTAGCGTGACTATCGACATGCCTAGTCGTAGCACTGCAGACATACGAGCGGAACAACTGAAGATGGAGATATTAAGAAATAATTGAATCCTTTGAAACCTTGTGAAAGATGAAAACTACGCCAATTGACGAGACGTGGATACATAATGAATCAAGGACTTTTATATCGTACTCTCCTGACTCCGAATCAGAAGAAGCCCAGCTAGTGATCCCTCTCATGAGTGGAAAAAATTCTTCAAGAATACCACGACTCCCAACTGTGGACACTATGGAGTTGATGGTACGTACATCGAATCTCTCAGAGATATTATTTCACTGGAATGAGAAAATACATTCAGGAATATATCAAAATTGCAATGAGTGCAACAGGTTCAAGCATCAAATCAGAAACCATCTGGTTTGTTACAGACTCCAGTGTACGGTCAACGTTTGAAACTATCGCCATAGACTTGTTTGGTCCATTACCAGAAACCTCTGACGGTAAAAAGTGGATTCTAATTGTTGAGGATTACGCAACAAAGTGGTCGAGCTCTTTGCACTGCCAATGCTACAGCAAAAGAATGTGCTGTCACTCTTCTAGAAGAAGTCTTCTTGCGATATGGCCTACCCAGGCGTATTCTCAGCGACAACGGAGCACAGTTTGTCAGTGCAGTCATGCAGCAAGTGTGTTATCTGCTGGATATAAATCAAGTGTTCACTCCAGTTTACCATCCACAAGCCAATCCAGTGGAAAGGAAAATAGAGATTTAAAGCCTCGACTTGCAATCTTAGTTGGAGATGATCACACACAATGGGCCGATAAACTCCATCTATTCGCTTGCAATGAATACCATAAAAGCGAACCACCAATCAAACTGCAGCTTTCTTCAGTTCGGTCGAGAACTTCGGACCACTGATGACATAAACATGAATCAGAAGTGTGATCCAGAATGATAATTTGTATCGAGATTACTCCATATCTAAAAAGATTCGCCACCCTGACAAACAAATAAAGGAACGTGTGGAATCGAAACAAGATTATCGTAAGAAATACGCAGACAAAAGTCGTATGCCAAGCCATAATTCAACATAGTGATAGTATTTGGTTAACAACATCCTTTGAGCAGTTCTGCCGACAACGAACGTCAAAGTTTATGCCACGCAGAGATGGTCCCTATGTTATTCTGAGCCAACGATCTCCAACCACATTTGAAGTGGCAAATCTGAAGATCCGATGTTCCTATTGGAGTCTATCACACCTCAGCTTTACGTCCTCATCAAGATCATCATCTAAGCCTCTAAACCTCTTCGTAAAAGAGGCAGGCCAAGAAAGACAATTCCTGGACCTTCGCCGAGGCGGCGTCAGGGCCAGAGGGGAGACTGTAACAGTTCCATAACTTTGACTGAACTGCTAGCGCACTGCGGCGCCGCGTGAACTTTATACTTATTAGTTAGTACTATGTAGTTCGTAGCCAATACAACATGTAGTAGTCTTCCTCTTTTCATTTGTGCTCGTCTGTCAATTAAGTGTTAAGTTGTTTTGTGTACTTTCCTTGATGTCTTCTCAGCTGTGTGAACCCTAAAAATAAAGGTTTTCTACTAAACCTAAACGAGATGTGACATTATTATTGCAAAACCACCCATGCATAATCATTTAGCGATGGGAAACG
>BMAO01001555.1:0-24421 GCA_019973975.1 Trichonephila clavata | reverse complement strand
TTTAAAAAATAAAATTTCCAAAACTTTTTTTTTAAAGAATTTTTAAAAAGTAGTCTTAATTTACTTCACATTGAATAACTTCGTCATTTATGAAGATAATCTCACGAAACCTTTTTTCCGTGTGTACAGTAATATTATCCGTAAACATATACGAAGATTGAAAAAATTGCTTCAAATTACGGATTTTAAAAAACATTTTGTGATTTTCGTAAACTTATGTTTTTCTGAGAATAAATTAAAAAGTAGTAATTTCTACATTTTTTATTTCAAAGTACGTTATTTTTGGCAAATAGCTGGTGATGTTTGAGAGCATTAAGTAAAAATTATGCCCTTAAAATGAAGGTAATGATTTTTAAAATAATTTAAAATACGCGATTTTACACAACATTGGTTAACTGCGCTTGTGGCAGAGTGCGCAGAGCTCCGCTACACTCAAGACTATAACTGCAGCACTACCGTGCGTGGTAAAACGAAGGAGGGTGTACGCCTCGCAGAAACCCGCCGGTCGATCTTTTCATACTTGTATTAAATTTTTCTCCTACTGGACATTGCGTCGCCATACATTACTTTTCGTGTTATTAAATCGATATTCTACACTAATTAACTTCAAGCCTTTCTTTTTTAGATCCATTCATTTAAAAAATAAAATTCCCAAAACTTTTTTTTTAAGAATTTTTAAAAAGTGGTCTTATTTTTACTTCACATTGAATAACTTCGTCATTTATGAAGATAATCTCACAAAACCTTTTTTCCGTGTGTACAGTAATATTATCCGTAACATATACGAAGATTGAAAAAATTGCTTCAAAATTACGGATTTAAAAAAAAAAAATTGTGATTTTCGTAAATTTATGTTTTTCTGAGAAATAAATTAAAAAGTAGTACTTTGTACATTTTTTATTTCAAAGTACGTTATTTTTGCAAATAGTTGTGATGTTTGAGAGCATTAACGTAAAAATTATGCCCTTAAAATGAAGGTAATGATCTTTAAATAATTCAAAATACGCGATTTTACATTTAGCCAAACATTGGCGTCGAAAATTACTTTCAGAATCAGTGATTTAAAAAATAAAAGCCGAAAACTTTTTTGAACGAATTGTAATAAAACACTCAAAATACTTAAATCAATCATTTAATATTTTCTTCATTGAAAAAAAAATTGCATTAAATTTTTTCCCGTGTGTCGATTTTGCTTAAAAATTACGGATTTTTAAGATTTTTTTGTGATTTTCGTAAAATAAAGTTTTTGCGAGAAATAATATAAGCATTATTTTGTAACATTTTTTCTTCAAAAATTATTGTTGTTTCCAATCAATATGTGAACACTTGGAATTTTCAATTAAAAATTGAGCCATAAAAAATAATGAAAACTTTAAAGACATTCTAAAGGCTTTGCGCATGCGCGAGAATCATTATTATAATTTTTTCCCCTCTGTTTAACGCTCAGTGGCCAAGGTCAAACTTGATGTTGCAATATTTTTTCCGCTATTCATTACTAGATTAATTATGTAATGACAACACTGTATAATCTGTTTTTTTCTGGATAAACGATAGATTATAGTTTTCTGGACTATACTTTGGCTACCACTATATAACGATTCATTGGCAAATGAAAATACCACATACACACAAACCCTTTGTATTATTTTTAGCTCTAAGAAAATAATTATTGTTAAATAATGAATATGCTTGGTTTTTCGTAATATATTATATCAGAACGTTTTCTTTGTTGCTTTAAATATACATTTTTTTAAGTAAAAAAGAATTGTTTTCTGTAAATCATTAATCGAAATTTTTCAATCGTTACGTATAAGGATTTCTTATAACTATGATAAGTAAACCATCTGAACTAAAAGATTCATACTTTGCTCTTTTAATATCAGTGATTGAATAAATTAAATACCAAACATCATTTATTTGTCACGATGCGGATTTTTTTTCAAAATAATAATACTTTGCCTATTTTATGATTTCTTCTAAAATGAATAAATATCGATGCATTTAAATGAAAATGATTTTTAAAAAAGTCATTGATCATTTAGAATCAATGATTAAAAAATAAAATGCCAAAAAAAAAGAATTTTATAGGAAAAAAACACCTTTTTTTTTTTTACAAAACAATGATGTTTTGCATATTTTATGAGTTTTTCTCATATGAATCAATATCGTTGAAGTGAGTGGGTGATTTTAAAATTCACCCTGTTTGCCTATTCGAGAATTTTTGGTGACGGACCTCGAAAATTTTCAACCATTCTCAAGTGACGAGGACGACACCTGAGCTTTCACCCATCTTTAATAATTACTACACCACACCAACGCAAGAACAAATTTCGAAAAAGGGAGTTTTTATGACATTGTTAAAGAAATCACTCACATCGCACGCACACACACACACACAGGTGCTATCGGCCTGAGGGAAACACGAAATTTCCATGAGGGTGAAGTTATTCACTCGGTAAAAGCCCGTGCAACGCCGGGCTAAGCGGAGAGGAAAGAAACAAAGAAATCAAAGTATTTCGGAAAATAATATTGGAAGTGCTGAATTTGTGAAGATTGAGTGAATATTAACGTCATACAGTTCAGCTACACGAGGCCTTTTGGGGACGGTCCACGTAATTTTGAACCTTCGTCAAGTGACGCGGACGACACCTGAGCTGGCACCCCCTCTCCTAACTACCACACCACACCAACGGAAGACGTTTGAACTCTCGACAGATTTTACGTGCATCGCTCCCCTACACTGCGGTCTTCAGTGGTACTAGGATCGAGAATTTGTGAAGAGAATTGAAAATGTTAAGCAACAAAGCCATGACACGCACTCACGGGACATGCACTCACATCGTACGCGTGAAACCCCACAAAAGTGTTGGCGTTAGAATAAAAGGAAGACATTAACATGGGGGGATTAAGTTATACCCTCGGTATAAGCCGTGCAACGCCGGCCATGAAAGCTAGTTTTAATAATATTTTTTAAACAACTTTACATGTATTTTCTAGCTCAAGTGACACTTAATATCGCAAAAAAGTATTCATGTACAAGCTTTTACAAAAAAACGTAGTTGGATGTCTCAAGAAATAATTTTTCGGAAGAATAGGAAATTTGTGTCGGGTTTATACGCGTCCTCACACTTACCCTCTTAAGTAATCTTTGGGGCTATTTAAAATTATTAACCTTCTCCTGAAAAGAAGACGTGATATGCAAATAAAGTTTATTATATATAGTTCAGATTCGCTTACTAGAAATATAGATAGTAGAAAGTGAGATAGATAGAAAGTTAGTTAACTAAAGGTGACAACTGAGATACAAAGATAAGAATATCAAAAAAAATGTTACAAAGACCGTGGGAGAGATTAAAGACAGGAAGGTGATATTTCAAGGATTAAACATTAATTTACACTGCTGGCCACCGTAAATGCAACACCCTGAAGGAAGCACGCAAATAACATGAAATTTAAAACATGCATTAGTGGAGGTGGATATGCAAATGATTAGAATTTCAGCGCAGACACACATCACGCACGCCTGTGGAGCCACCTCAAAGCGCTATTTAAGACTTGGAGATTTCGACGATTTCAAGTTCGGCAATTGTGTTTTTCTTGTGGTCTTTTCAAAACACGGATAGTTAGTCCTGTAGAAATAAGCGATCAGCTTTTGATCATGTATCCGAGTTCGACAACGGAAGGATAGCGGAATACCAAGATTGTGGATTATCTTTCAGGTAAATCGGTAATCGTGTTGGACGAAACCAAACAACTGTAATGCGGATATGTGAACGTTGGATACAGGAGGGTACGACGGACCGACGTGGTCGATCGCATCCACCTCAGTGCACCACTTCACGTGAGGACAAGCAAATTGTGCGCATGGCAGTGACGGATCGCTCAGTCACCTCAAGAACCATAGCACAGAACATTGAGTCTGTAACGCATCATTCAGTATCTGCGTGTACTATTCGACGCCGTCACGCATCTGTCTGCAACAGAACGATGGTCGAATTCGAGTCTGGCGACACCGTGGTGAGAGGATGCTGAACAGCTGCGTTATGCACCGACACACTGGTCCTGCACCGGGTATTATGATATGGGGCAGTATTGGATATCACTCTCGCCCTCCTCTAGTACGCATTGCCTGTACTTTAAACAGCCAACGCTAGATCTCCGAGGTGTTGGAGCCACTTGTCTTTCTTTACCTTCAGGGCTTGGCCACAGCCATATTTCAACAGGATAATGCGCGACCACACGTGGCACGCATCGACCAAAGGTTCTTCGTCAATCACCAGATTGAATTGCTTCCCTGGCCGGCTCGCTCTCCGGATCTTTCGCCGATAGAAAACATGTGGTCCATGGTTGCTCAACGATTGACCAAGATTACACCCCCAGCTGCCACACTAGATCCACTTTGACAACGTGGAGAAGCTGCTTGGTCTGCTGTACCCCAAGAACACATCCAAAGTGTCTTTGAGTCAATGCTGAGGCGTGTGGCAACTGTGATCTCCAACAATGGCGGCTACTCTGGCTACTGATTCTGGCAGGAACCACACTTCACAGAAGTCTATAAATTTAATCATTTGATACTTGGTCAACATGTTATCTACAAAATAAATTTTGTTGGGCTATCTCTTGTCTTTCTTGGTGTTGCATTTACGGTGGCCAGCAGTGTATAAGAAGACTGCCTACAGTTCAGGTATAGTCACATTCACATATTACGTTTGATATTTAAAGTATTAAAGAGGTTAAGTGGTCAATAGTTACATATCTACCTTGTTAAGTAATATTAATGTAGTAGATCGATTACTTTAAAGTGGTTGATTTATCAGATGTATTCTCCCAAAACGCGACTCTCGTCCCCGCCTTCTGTTGACTAATCGGTAACATCCTATTTATTGTGTTGCATTGAATTTTTTTTTGAGTCGATTAAATAGCTAAATAAAATAATTTGAAATTATCATGTCGAATCATCCTTCACTTCCTCCCTCATATTTAGCTGCGTCACAAGGTAGACGGGAAGGAGGTTGTTACAATTTTCTATAGTTTATCTAGAATTTTTGTTTTCAAGTTGTATTTTTCTGATGCCTGTTACAATTCACTTAATCCTACAGTTAACTTGGGACACAGTTTTAAATAGAAAAACGTCTATTTTTTCTTTTATAAATTCTAATTAATTTTATAATTTTTTAAAAAAAATTACAAATATTTCCCGATACATTTTTTTAAAATACGGTTTTTGTAACATTTAGAAATATCCTACAAGTACTGATTTTATTTTATATGTAATGCATTAAACTTGCTTACAATAGGGAACGCATTGTATACAAGACACAAATGGAATAATTCACGCAAAAATTAATAATATGCGAATGATTCTATCTGGACTCAGAGAAAAATTATCTGCAGAAAAACGACAATGTTCTACAGATTTATATATTCGCTACTTTGGTATTTGAATAGCAAAATTACTATCTTTGTTAAAAATATTTTTAAATTTTATTTAAACTTAAAAAGCTTTATATATATATATATATATATATTCATTCTGGAGAGTATGTAAATGTGATTATAAATAAACTGGTCAACGAATTATTTGAGTTCCACAAATTTGTATTTGTAACTACTATGCTAATAATCCAAAGTAATAAACTTACCAGTCAACGAAAAAACCCTAAAATAGTTTTCTAGTCCTCAGAGTTATTTGTATTGAGAAACACTGACTTAGAGACCTTCAAATGCAAATTTCTGAACCAATGCTCTTTTACTTGATTTACGTGTTTCAACGAATTCAGGAACAAAGACTGTACTAAAATATGTCATTTTCTTTAAGGTTCGAAATTCATGTAAGTTATAGGACAACGATGTGATATTATATTAGTGTCTAAGAAAATCTGGGTTCCTGTTCTTCAACATTTTGTGAAGGCTGCTGTAATACATGAATTACATTACAAGTTTAGAACGTTGAATGGCTTAAATCCATGACGGCCATATGATACATTTAAATAAGTGTTCTCTTTTGAATTCATAAATGGCATTACACTTGTAATTGTTCCACTTGTAAAGAATTTCGAAAAAATTTCAAATTTGATAAATGGGTAAAATGTTTCAAATATTAAGATTCTCCAAAAAAATTTCGAAAATTAAAAAAGGAAAATTTTACATTATTCTTGTAGACTTTGAAATCAAGAGCATACTGGTTACCTATATGCTTTATTATTGTTGCCAAATACACGTAGGAAATTTGTAAAAGAAAGGTTCTCCAAAAACATAAGTTGGCAACAGTAAAGCGCATGAATTGATTGTCTAGAAACTCGTTATTGCATTTATCATATAACAACTATGACATCACAAGAATTTATGAGCTAATTACTTGGTAACTTGCGATTGCAATTATCTTATGACTGTGACATTCTATGAATTCAGCTCATTAAAAAATGCTGGTTAATGATTGGAAACACTTTTCACATCTTTTCCATTTATGTAAAATGTAAATATAAAGAAAAATCATTAGAAAACTTACCTAAGACGTATTTCAAAATATAATAATTCCTTAATGTAAGTTCTTGGTTTCTATCCCAAACACGTTCATTATCTTCTAAAGTTTTTGCCTTTATCCAACCTCCGCAGGCGTATTGATAAAAGTCATCACAGGGATTCACAGATTGGTCCATGAAATTGATAACGTTGGCCGCTATCGTAACACAAGCAGGGGTGGTGCAATACTCTTTATCTGTGTAAAAAATTTCTTACGTTAAAGTAACAAAAGCCCTGTATGCATAATAGTTTTGTGAAGAAATTCATAAAGACCAGTGAAATTCTAATAACAATTAATACAAATTAGAATGTCTAAATTTTTACATGTCATGCTTTAGTAGAAAAATATGTTTTTAGTCATACCATTTATTTACAAGAAGGAAATTAAAATAATAGTGATTTTTCTTCTTAATTAGCGCTTTTATTTAAAAATGTATTTGGAACTGCGTTTGCAGTTTTCAGAAGAAAAGAGCATTTATTATAGCATTATGAACGCATTTTGCTTGAAACAGTAATGTTAAAACCGTTTAATATTCTATTCATTATAATGCTATAATTATTTAGAATGGACATGCTATAATGTGTTTTAAACATTTTCTTACATTCTTGTTGTTATTTTAGAAAATGATTCAACTATTATTATTGAAGTTTAAATTCAAAACAAATATCAAAGATTTGGAAAATCGATAAGGAATTGTACTTGTATGAAACGTGAATTAGAAAATTCTAAGTGATTTCTAAGAAAACGAAAGAATAGAAAGAAATTCAGTTTGAAATGTTTTCATAAGGGAAACAGTACGCTGTAAATTCTTGAAAGCATTCATTTTTTCTGAGTGAAGAACTTTATTTCTACTATTTTATTGTTTAAAAATTACTTGAAAGTAATAATTTTTAAATTCTATTAATTTATAAACTAGCAAAGATGAAAAAATTAAGAAAATATCTATCCATATATATATATATATATATTCACTTTTAATCCCTCACAAATAAATATGTTATTTTTTTAACATTATCCTATTTATTATGAAAAATTATTATATTATTTCTATTACATATTATTTTAAGTACTGCTAATTTCAACTGTATTATTTAAGTACAATATTACTGCAAATGTATTTTTTAACACTAGTAAGTACGGTATTATTTCAACAGAAGATTTTAATACTGTATTATTTCAACAGTATTACTTTAAGTGCCGTATGATTTAAAGAACTATATTACTTAATCCAATTCTTCAAATGCCAAATAAGTTAGTGAACATTCGAAAGATGTCGTTGCCAAATCTTATAAAATAAAAAATCCAAAACTCTCAACTCTTTTTCAGACAGAAACCCCACCTATATTAAGTTATGAATCCGCCTTCGCAAATATAGCAGCATATTTATTGCATCATTAATTTCCACTTTATTTTTGCATTTATTTTTCTAGCTCAATATTTGGCTTTTCACACTGTATATACGTGCTTTTTACACTATATGTGTATATTTTTCTCTTACTCTGCCTGCTTCAATATGAAATATATGGTGAATGGAATTTTAGCTTTTTCACTTAAAATGAAACACTACAGTAATTAAACTTTTTTAAAAATAATTTCAGTCAGTAAACATGATTAAATTGCATGTTACAAGTGCCCTTATTTAAATCTAAAAGTGAAACACACACATTTTTAATTCTATAAAAAAAAGTGCTCCAAGCTTGGATTCTATTCTTTAGTTTCAAGCAAAGACTTTAAAAGTTTTAATTCATTTTTATAAAAAAACATTTGATAAACTGCATTTAACTATGAAATTATTATTCTCTCAAATGCAATCATTATTTTCATAAGACATCATTTCATTTCCTCTGAAATGAATTTTCGAAGAATTGTGGTGAATTTTGGTCTACAATTTTCAAATAGTAATTAAGGAATTATTATAAAAGCTATTTCTACAACTATTAAAAAACAGTTAACTACAACTGCTAAAAAAACCTGTCTAGGATTTCAAAGAAAGAATAAGCCCATCGGAGGTAAGCATTTAAGAAATAAGCATTTAAATACGAAATCAACTATCAGAACGTGTTAATCGTAAACGTATTCCCAGCAAGTATATGTTTGACAATTTTCCTAAGAACAAATTAAAATAAAGGGACATACAACTCATAAATAAAAATGCTCATAATTGGAAATCATCTGTAAAATTGCTTCAAGTGTGTGTTTGAATACAGCAATTAAAGCTTTTATATGGATACATCTAAATATAAGTTTTGTATACATTTTTTAATCTTTAGTATCTTAAATAATTATCGTTATAATATTTTGAAATGTTGCCATATTATTGTAATATATATATATATATAGGGATTCAAAAGTTTCCGGACTGAGTCTATAACTTAAAACATATTACTAATTAAATTGCTAAAATACATCCTCCTTCGAAAGAAAACCCTTAAGCAGCAGTACAGTTTTGCCATATCTTGTAAAGATCGTGGAAGCGATTCTGGAATCCATTTTCATCCGGGTCCTTTAATTCATCCTGCGACGCACTTTTAATTCCCTCTGCAGATTGAAGTCAAATCGATGACTCTACAAGCGATTGCCGATTTTGGAAATAGTCTGAAGTGGCCGGGGGCGAGATCAGAGAAGTAAGGAGAAAGTGGCAAAACAGTTGTTTTCGATTTTCGAAGAAAATCAGTGACGAATAGGGATCAGTGTGCAGGAGGGTTATCATGTAAAGCACGTGGCCTTTTTTTTTCAAATTGATGCAAGCAAACGAACGACAGAAGATGCCCACATAGACTTCTTTGTTTGCAGTGCGTTCTTCAATGATAAATACCAGATGCACAATGCTCTAGATATCGAAGAATATCTATTGTGCATAACCTTCCATTTAGAGCGATCTTGGCGGAATTTCAGCTTGCGTGGAGATGGTGGTGATTTCCAAATTAAGTCGTTTTTTGTATGACCCGCATTCCACCATTTTGCGCTTCCAGTAACAATTCGGCCAAGTAGGGAAGGATCTTTGTAATCAGCCCAGATTAAGCCACTTTTTATTTCTATTCTAATTGCTTTTTTGGTCATCGTTTAACATGCAGAGAAGGATGTCTTGACACATTCTATGCATGTAAAGATTCTTAGGGCTGGTATCTGTTTGCAGGTGGCCTTGGATAGTCTAAGAGATCCGGCTATTTTAGCTATTGTTTGAAACCTATTCTTACATTCCACCGAACAAATTTTTTTGATGTTCCTAGCGGTGCGGGAAGTCTGCGGACTTCCAGAGAATCCGCCGTCTTCAACACTTTCCCTGTCTTCTCTGAAACGCCATTACACTCAAAAGCTTGCGTTTGCAATAATGTATAACTACGTACACTTACTTTAACATTCTCTAAGTCTCCGCATCCCTCTTTTCCAAGCGAACACAAAATGTAATATCCATTCTTTTCTCAACAAACCGCCATTTCTTTCAATCGCTGAGTACTAAATACATCCGCCAAGAAAATAGGACACCGTGACGAGTCACCAAACCCCAGATTTGGGACAAACCACTTTAAAAAATGGGAAGGATGCGGTAACACAGAAACATTATCATAGTAGTTCTACTGCAAAAACTTTTCACGTTATAGACTCAGTTTGGAAACTTTTGGATCCTATTACGTATTATATTCCAGTGTTTGTCCTAAAATTATTTTTATTAAGTACCTAATTTTCAATATTTTATTTAATTTTTTTCAAGTTAGTTTAAAAGGCTGAAAAATATCCAGTATTATATTTGTTAACTACATACAAGTAAATTGCTGCTCATGCTATGAACATTGTACAAACGTAATTAGTTTCAGTAAAGAGGACTCGTGATTCGCGTGAAGTTTAATCGCCATCCATCAAGTATTTTAGAATTGTTCAACAATAATCTAAGAATTATCAGTGAATTCATATTTTTGGGCAGTAAAAATAAGAAAGTGAATTAGAACCTCCTTAATAAAAAGTCAACTTTGAATAAAACTAATTTTAAAATATCTTTAAATATGTTTTATTTACTGTTTAACGAAATAAAAGTACTTCAAAATGTGTTCAGATATCCTTATAGGGCCACAAATTAAGATATAATGTTCTTAGGGTTCTTTAATAATATTATCATTAGGAAAACCTGTTTTTTCAATGGGGATGAGTTTTAGCCACTTAGCCTTAGTACACACGACAAGTCCCGAAATGTGTAAGCCATGGCCTTGCTACCAAATTTGGACGCTTGAATTGATTTTTAACTCAAGTTCTCCTCGGATGATAATTATTGCTATCATTTTCTTTTGCATACAGTACAAATTAATTTGCATACAGGCAAAATTAATATTTTAAATGCCTCATAATCATATGACATGCCTGACTACGATTTTCGCTTCCAGAAAAACTATGGGCTCCATCCGGGGTCGAACCTGCTACTTTGGGCTTATGCAGCGAGCATGCTACCTGTAAGCCACTGTTTGTGTGTGTGAAGCCGAAGTCTTAGGAAAAACCCAGAAAGATAGTAATACAGTAAAACTATTTAATATTACTACCCCTGATTCACCTGAGAAAAACGTTACTTTTAATAAAGGAAACTTACCAGAATGTGACCGAATCATAGAAATGACAAATAAAATGATGACCAGCAGTAACAATATTCCTGTAACGGCTAAAAGGATTTTCTCCATTTCTGATCTCCTCTGCCAAAAATTGCGTTTCTTGATAATGGCTTCCTGGTCTGTGTTTTCATCAGCTTTGAAAAACCTCATTGTAAAATCCATGATGTTAAAATGGATATTTTTGTAAATCGCAGCTCAACAAAATGCATATACCTAAAAAAAATTGCGATGACTTTTATATTAGTTGATTTTTTATGAATGTCGCACTCACAAAAGTAACAAGAGGGCTGTTGGCAATGAACCTCATAGTTTTGAGTTATAGCCAAGTGGTAAGGAAAACACTAGCACCATAGTTTTCAAACTTCCACACAGCATGACATAAAAATCTTAAACCTCTGCACATGTGACAAACATTTCCTTTACAGGGAAAATATTTGATGGAAATGACTATTAAACTAACCTAGATTACTTTTAAAAATTTACATTCATTAAAAAATTTAATAGTAATACATATTTATCGCTAAATATGATCTCACATAGGATCTCTCAATTTTTTTTCAAATTAAATAAACTATTCCAAAATTTTCTAGCTAAACTAAAAATTAATGCGTACACGCGATTGTTAACTTTAGTCCTTGTGCTGGAATCAGCTGAATTTGGAAAGGCGTGCATGTTTAAACATCTAGAAATGGGAATTCTTAAAGTATATTTTAGTCTTATTGATCTTAAATCCTTTCAGGTCATTTATAATATTTAGGAAAGTGGTATTTCACATTGCTGCATAATGACAGATTCATATTAAACAGCATTTAAACTAAATGAGATCCTGTACAGCAGTCTTTTTCAACGCCACATGATATTATGAAGATATAGTCTTACCATGTTTTTGGAGCTCTGACCTAGGATGTCTTTCGAAATTCCATAAAAGTCTTGAATTAATTTCCAATTTAAAAACTACATTATATGAAATATGCACAGTATACAAAACAATTAAAAACGAATTTTCCATATTGGTCTAAAATTTTGAAAAGATTCACCTGTCATAAAATCCCGTGGAAGATATGGGGCGGGGGGAGGAAACACCTTCAAGACTTAGTTCTAAAGGAGGAAAATATAATCGTGAAAAGCATAAAATGCGTTTCATCAAGTATGAGCAAAGATAATGCAAAAAAATATTAGAGCATTACATGCCAAGCTGTGTATGCGGTGTCTTGAAGCAAAGGAAGGTGTTACTAAATTTCAACTAGTCGCAATGGTTTAGTCTAAATCATAGGTTCCCAGCCGTTTTTAAACTGGAGCCCCCTTTTCTAATAAATATTTTAATATCGCCCCCTTTTCTAGTGAATATTTTTATACCGCCTCCTCCCACTCTAGAGAAATAGGAGTGCACATAATACATGGTAAAAACAGGAGTTAAGTTTTAAAAAATATTCTATTACTAAAAGAATGTATTTTTTTAATCTCATTTTTTTTTCTAAATTCCCAGTTTTTTTACTTGCGAATCTGAAATATATATTGCCACAAATATATTTAAATGTGTAATGTTATATATTTAAGTCATTGGTAAGATATTGTTGGAATTGAAACGCTACTGAATTTCTTCTTCATTTAAAAGAGTGAAATAAAAGATTTTTAGATTACCTGTTATAAAGACAGGCAGGGGTTTTTAAGGATACGAAGTAATTCATAATAAACTATTGCTTTCAAAAGAAATATAAATTGACAGTTTCAGCCTTTCACGTTAATTTCTGGTTAACACATTTAATTATGTTTCTAGGATAATATATATACATAATGAAATGCAGTGGACGAAACATATTTCCTACTGCTCACAGATAAAGACAACACGTGCACTACAGAAATTAAAATACACTATATCATTCAATTTAATGTACATCTGAATGTAATGTAATCTCTTAAGTTTTTCATCCACTTCCCGTACTATTGAAATATGTGAATTTCCATGCAAGTGATATGGAATGATTTAAATACATACAATCAAAACATAAGGTAAATTGTTTTAGTTTTAGACTATTCGATGAATATTATTTCATGGTATTCATGGAATGAAAACTTCAAACTCATATTTCTCCATGTTTATTTTTGTACATATACTGTTATGCAATACTCTAATGTTTTTTTGATAATTGAAGTGTGGGATTGAAATTTTTATACATGTTCTAAAATGTATGTTTTGTAAAACTGTGCATGGAATTAGCTCTAACATGTTTTGTACTTTTTCTAAAAAATTTCAAAATCAAAATTAATTTTTTTTGAGAATTTTTGGAAGTTTAACTGTAAAAAATTAATAAAAAATTAAAGAGCAGCAGCAAAAAAACAACCCATGTACAGTTTCTTGTAGTATAGTATAAGGTACTTGAAAAAAAATTTGAAAAAAAAGAGACATATTTAAAAAAGCCTTAAAAATTTTAAAAACGTTTAAAAACGTTCAAAAAATTTAAATTTTGTAAATATTTTACAACAAATTAATAATTTTTTGTACGGAATTATTATTAAATACTAACCTTTATAAAATACAATTAAAACCAAATATCAAATATTAAAAATTCTGAAGATGGTACCATATCGTCTTAAAACAAACAAAAAAATAAATAAAGATGATGATTTCTATGGTACTGAATTTTACTTAAAAAGTGAAATCTATAAATTTCCCCGATATTAAGAGTGCAAGAAAATTTTTTACAGGTTTGAATAAGATTATTTTGACTACCTACTAATATTCGAAATAACTGTCTTTTACTGCATAGAGTGCAACTAAACAATGAGCGAGAGAATAAATAAAACTTTGGAAAGTTACTACTGGTGTATGCAATAGAGAAGATAGTACAGTGAGTATGCATTTGAATACAGCAGCAAAATGCATGGTGATAATGCATCATACTCGTATTGCAAATATGGTCATCGAATTCTGCTCAAAGGCGCCCTATTGGGTAAAATTTGTTAAATGTTAAATACCTTCTTAAATGATCCCATCTTCTGAGGACACGTTGTCATTATGTATAGGAGTACATGAATGGAGTATGCATAACTTAATCAGTTGAGCGTATAGTTTTTTACTTTTTAGCTAATCTATTTTTTTCTGGTAACTTTTGCAACTGACAGAGAATGTTGTTAAACTCTGTTTTTCAAATTTTTATCAAGTTCTGCAAAACCTTTTCAATGTTAATACACCGGTAGTTATACGAAAATGTTTCAATATATCTAAGAATCTCTGAAGTCTTTTAAATTTTTAAAGTCATATTTATGGTTAGTCTTATCATAGAATCTTTCACATCCCTAACTTTTCTGAAGGATTTTAAATTTTAAAGTCCCATTCATAGCCAATCCTCTCCTAGAATCTTGTACATCACTAAGTTTTCTTTCAAAACACACAGGGCAACATAATAACGAAATCACATATTACTTAAGAATCCTAAGTTAAAAACAAAATTTTTTCAGTGTGTTTCTGGAACATATGTATGTTTTAAAGTATTCATTAGCTTTTTGATTCCCTCATGGTTGGAACATTTAAATCGGTACTAATTTTTTCTTTCTCGGATGCTAAAACTTTATTACGGTAGCTATTTGCTTTGTGTTGACGTTTACAGAAATAACCTTTATTTTTTTTATTGCCCATAATTATTAAGAATAAGAATACGAGCTAATAATTCACTGATGTTCTGTAAAATGAACCAGATATTCTTTTGTTTTGCAACTAAAAAGTTTTTTTATCAAATCGAGTTGAATGCAAAAAAAAAAAAAAATACTTCTAGAATTACTTTTCAAATACTATCAAAATACGTAATCATTTTTGTTATTAAATCAAAAATTTGTTAAAATTATATATTTAAAAAAAAATGCGGTATTTAAACCTTGTTTGATGAGTTTAAGGGTATGTAAATGCTCACTTCCGGTTGCTTAAATATCCACTTCTGATTTTCGCGCTTTACTAATTCCTTAATATCTTGCCTTGCAGGCGACCTCGAAACAAAATAAAAACAATTTTATAAAGCTAAGCAATTACTTTATTCTTCAAAAGCAAAAAATTGAAAATGTGATTTTTTTTGGCAAAAAGTGACCATTTCAACGTATTTGTATACTTCTTCCTACGATTACTAATGTACACAACTGAAATTTGTTTTGCAAGTATTTGGAATAAGGTATAAAAAATGGGTTTTGTGATATCGTGATTGATATTTGTAAAACACTTTCTTATGAATGCTTACTGAAAATTTTATAAAAAATGCATAAATTTTAAATTCAACCACCTTTTTTTTCAAAAAAAAAATTATCATTGATTTGATTTAAAAATGAAGATACACGCACACATGTACTAATAGCAATATATAAAAGAAGTATCAAAGCATCTGGCACAACAGAAGTATTTTTTCTAAATCAGTTTAAAGTTTTTATTTACCGTTGGGATGTTCTCACACCACTGTTTTTTTTTTTTTAACTTTCGGGGTTAGTTGAGATTTAAAAAATTTTGCCTATGAGATTATAGAAAAAACAATAAAAATTACTTTTAAAATTTAAAAGAAAAAATTGATTTTAAAAATTGTTCAATTTGTGTTCAATTGAATAATGCACTTCTTAAAAAAATGTTTTTATTCCATTTTAACAAGTTTTCAAATTAATAAAATAATTATTTTAAAATCTCATTAAATTTGGTTATAAAACAAATCCGTTGTTTCCAGGGGCGTTGCTAAGTATTCAAAGACCCTAATGCAAAAAAAAAATAAATAAATAAATAAAATAAAATAAATGAAAATTTAAAAAAAAAATTATGTAATGGCTTTATTTTTGTTGAGTATTATCAAGTAAAAATATATGAGTATTTTAAATAAGCAAAGCTACATAATACCTACGAGTACGAGTATGTGTAACAGTACGAGTATGTGTAAGAGTATGAGTATGTGTAAGAGTTCGAGTATGTGTAAGAGTGTACGAGTATGTGTAAGAGTACGAATATGAGTAAGAGTATGAGTATGTGTAAGAGTATGAGTATGTGTAAGAGTATGAGTATGTGTAAGAGTATGTGTAAGAGTATGAGTATGTGTAAGAGTATGAGTATACGAGAGTTAATAAGTGTGTGTAAAAATTGTTTTTGTGTGAGCTTTAGTGATCGCCCAGGTTCAACATGATACCCTTATTTACCTTTTCCAGAACAGATATGAAGAGTTTAGTAACTGCCGGAATTGGAAGACGAGAAGAACGTAATAGATAATAAAAAATTCAACAAAAAAAAAACAAGATTGCAGTTAATAACATAAGCATTAGGAAATAAAAAGTTGTAGATAAAGAATAAAAATTTTATTACATGAAGGTCGGACTTACCTATTTACAAAAATAATCAATTTAGTGAAAAAACTTTTCCTAGCTTTAGTATTCGCAAAACTTCCTATAACTTTGGTTAAATCCAAGCTTGATCCGACTTTGCTTTCAATTTCTAGTTAAGAGCTACAAAATGGTCCACCAGGAAATGATATAAAATGTATGAAGAGGAAAATATGATACAATATTTTAAACAGCGACACCGGAGGGGAGGAGGATAAATTACATCAGTCTTGTAGATACAATATATATTGAAACAAGAAATATTGAAACAAGAAACTAGCTTATTATGAATCATTTTGATTTTTCTTAAGAAATGTAACAAGGAAGGGCTTCCTGTACATTTCCTAAACAGTTTAAGATGTAAGTAAGTAAGTAAGATGTGAAGTAAGATTTTTTATGAAATTTGAAAATTATTTTTGTTTATAGAAGAATGAAAATTTGAAAACAGTATAAACTTTCCACGACGTAATGTTCGCAACACTGTACAAACAGCGGAAAGAATTCAGGGGAATACCCTACAAGTTAGAAATTACTTTCAGCTGAGTTGTCATGATTATAGTTGTGCTTTAACCTTTTATATTTACACTTGCCTCCAAAAATCTACATTCAGGCAGTCATTTTTACGTGTTTAAGCTATAATTACTATTATAATCTCACTTCAGAAAATCAACATAGATGTCAGGGATTCTTCAAAATTTCCTTATTCAAACAACAGTAATAAAATTCACATTAACATGAAAAAATAATGATCACCAACTAACCACCAACCAGCCCACCAAAAGTCTGCGTACACTTCCAAAATAGAGCTTTTATGTTTTTAAGTAATTGTAAGCTTTATCATGGTTTATTTTGGATTTAAAATTTGAAAGCTTCTAGGATTCCATGGCAGGTGACAGAAAATGGATCGATATATTATTGAAAGAAAAATCATCAAAGATTTTCAAAAAAAGGGAAACAATTTAATGCAAATGCTGAAACTGTTAATAGGTGACATTTATGGATCAAAAAGTGCCTCTAAACTACAAATCAACTGTAATTTTAACGTCCAATCCAAGATCCGGTCACCCATTTGCAGTGTGACCTCGAGAATCTTGCTTTGTAATACACTCTGCAAAAATAAATCAAAGACTATGAGCTTCACAAATAGCTAACAGTGTTGCTGAGATATGGCAAAAAAGTGTGTGACTTTAACTACAATTAGAAGGGAACTGAAAAAGGATGACTGGATTGCATTCAAGAAGTTATTCAGCTTTCGAGTGAACAGAACTGAGAGAATGATCTTTGCCAAAAACACCTAAATAGTACACATAATTATTGGTAAAATGTAATATATTCAATTGAAAGTAATTTTTGTATTTTTGGCATCAAAAAGGACAAAAATATACTCGAGGAAATTCCTGTATTCATCTTAAGAAAGAGAATCTTATTTTCGACTGTCAAACATGGAGGAAGATGCCTATTGTTTGAAATTGCATAGGAAGCCTTCGGTTTGGTAATCTGGAATTTATTGAATCAACAACTTGAACTTTTTGAAGTTAGATATCAGAGCAACTTCCGAGAAGCTTGCGGCGAGTTATGATTTTTACTTTCAGCAGAACAAAGGCATCAAAAGGGTATCTTACATTATGAAGCCATGGCTGTTCTACCACATCCCTGACCAATTCCATAAGCCATCCCAGTCCCCAGACCTAAGCACAATACAGCATTTGTGGGATTTACTCGAGGGAATAATCAGGAAGAACATAATAACACCTAGTGTTTGCAATCCCATGCTATATTTACAATCCCGGGATTGGTCTCGGGATTAGGACTGAACTATTTATGAAAAATATTTGCACGTTAGCATGGTTGAAATTACATAATAAAACTAAAAACGTATTTAAAAAATTGGTTTAATATTATTACTTACTGAAACAAATCAAAACAAAACTTAATTAATGTTTAAAAACAAAAAAAAATAAAAAATAGTACATAATGATTTCACTAAAAATAGTACAGTTTGAATTCCTTAAAAATTCACCCACTTGAATTGGAAATCGATATGTTTGAGATTTTCCAAAATCTTATTGTAAATTTAAAAACATGATAAAAAGTCCCTATTTTTTATTTTCTTTGAAACACTATTTTTTTATATTTATTATATTTAGAATTGATAACTGCATAGTATGACATTCTAAGGAAGTAGATTTTTCAAAATTTTAATCATGATGTCTGAACTGAACCTTTTTCCCGGCAAGAGTTTTTATTAACGACGACACTTAGCTCTGGCATAATCTCTCCAAACTTTCATATCTTTGATGTATGAATGATTTACCGAGCATCAGCCCATATCGACAGGTTTTCAGTGCCACGAGACTCGAACTCGTGACACGTAGATCACTGTTCCGTGACCATGACCATTCTAAATAGCGAGATATGTTGCTAATATAGCTCTCACATTGGTTCTAAACGCGACATTAACAAATATCAGCCTCAAGCTAGAAGTTCTAATTATGCTTTCTCTGGAAACAAAAGCTCGATTGAGGTTTTAGTTTGATTGTAAATTTCTGGTATGAACTACTATTAAGTAGAGTCTATAAGAAAATTTTAAATTTTTATAATTTATTGAATGGTTAGAAAATTTTAATAAATCTGAATTTTTCTACTTTTAATGTTCAGTGTAGTTTCGCTATTATTGTTTGAACCAAGTGATATTGTAAAGTTGAGATAATCTGAAGTAAAAAAAAAAATGCAAATTTTCATAACACAATATTTTCAATTGCATTTTATTCACAATAGTGATAATGTAACAATAAGCCTTTTTTCAATATTTTTTTGTCTTAAAGAAAGATTAATGTTTGACAAGGAGAATGAAAAGATATAAAAGGATATTTTAAAACCGACAAAAAAAGTATGAGATAAAATAATTTAGAAAACAACAAAGAAGTTCCCATATAGGTTTCGTGACAATCTCTCGCAGATCATCACTGAGGAAAAAAATCACCGTGTTAAAAAAGTTTATAAAATAAAGTAAAATCAAACACGAAATTTATTCGCAAGTTTATGATTCAACACTACAAAGTTGAAGAAAGAATACAAAAAGGGAACTCTACTAATGCAATGAGAAATCTTTTATATATAGTGTATTTTCATGATAATTAAAAATATATATATCATTTGCTTTGTTTTCTGAATTCCACATTAGAATGTGTTTACAATTTTTTTTTACCGTAGTAAGTTAAAAATTACTTCATTTAAATTAAATTTATTTACTAATATACAGCATGTTAAAAATACTAGATAAAAAGTGTTGAAAAAAATTAATAATTAGGTATTGAAAAATTATTACTTTTTGTTGTATCAGATACATTTTGCTACATTAAAAATGTGTACATGTTATATTCAATTGTTAAGTCTGTGAAAGAGATATTCTGTTTCAACTAGCTATAATACGAATACTATAGAAGCATTTATGCAATTCGTACAATTCAATTAAAATAATTGAATTGTATTTTCGCAGACATTTTAAACTTACCTTTTTATTAGAAACTAATTTTCTAATTTTAGTTATTTGAAATTTTAATTAAAATTGTCTTATATAGAAAAGCGACTTTATGTTGAAGCAGTGTGATTTTTTATGACGATAAATGAATTGACTATAAATAATTAATTAGGATTTTTTAAACACTTGATGCCTTATGAGTGAGTACGTGACTTTGAATTACAATAATATAGGTAAAATATGCTGAAAAGAAATCACAATGCTACATGTGTTATTTTACGATGTGCTCATTTCCTGCCTTTTTACATGTCCTCTTTATATTTTACAAATTAAAAATATAACTCCTAAAACTCTCTAACTGTATTTGTTCCGAAGTATTGTAATACAAGTAACGGCAAGAAACAAATAAAGGAAAAATTTCTTTTTAAGTGTTTTATTGATCAACTACAGAAAAACTTTGTGCTTGTACTGGATTATAACAATCCATTACGGTTTTAAAAATAAAAAGAATATTAATTTTCTTGGAATTTTTTCTTGTGCCTTTCTAGAACATCATTTGGTTAACTCTTTATTTTCTAAGATTTGTTTTGTTACTTCAGGGAAATTTTTAGGATTTTGAATATGAATTTAGGAAATATAGGAATTTCAAGATTTGCATACTTTTAGTTTTTATGACTTGGAACGCGATGTTTGGTTAACTGTTATCTATATAAATAAAAATGAATTTTTTAAGCATGTCTCCCATGCCTTCCTAAGCCGTTCATCCGATTGCGATGAAACTACTTAATGGAGGGATGGATGCACACGAAGTTTTCTGAGTTACTAAAATTGACTCCGAGGGGCTTTACAGGGGCTTAAGGGGCGTGAGAGGTATTCCTGTTTTTGGTTTACAAGGGCTTACGAAGTGATAGAAATAAATATTACCGTTTTTGAAATTTTGTAGGCATGTTTTTTTTTTGTGTTGAATATAGATTCACTAAGAACGGATTATACGGAAATTAACTCATATTGGAAGGGCTGTTAACTTATATTGGAAGGGCTGGTCGGGAAGTTGCTGAAACTTAAAAGAATTTGTTATCGAAGTACTACTTACCGTAATGAAATTTAGTATGGACGTTACTTTTGTTGAATGGAAATTCACTGTGAAAGGATTTTACAGAAATTAACCAGGGTCGATTCTAAGGTGTCGGCCGCCCTCGTGTAAAGACCTAATGAGCCACTCCTCCAAAGAATTTTGCATATTTTGTCTAATACTTGACTTAAGCGTCATTAACTCATCTATCGTTTTCGTTCCATTTCTTAATAGTTTTCATCACAAGTAGATAAATCTGTATCTAAGTATTAATCTGTTGTGGTATTAATCAGTTTCCAGTAAATATTCTGATTTAGTATCACTTTCGTTAAAATCCCTCAAAGAAAAAGTGAAAGTAAACAACAAATATAGTTACACAAACTTCACAAAGCGAAACGGAACACAAACGAACCTTAGTAAGCGTCAATAGGAAAAAGGAAATGTGTGTCATAACGTCAAGTCAGTATCCACAGAAATTTGGAATTGCCCGTATGCTATAAAGTGCAGTTTAGAACGCAAGGGTTAAATGCTCTCATGCCTTAGGTAATATTAACGATATTAAATATTTTCGTAAGGCAACATTCGCAAAAATAATTTTTGAGACGCCTTTGTTAAATCTTTCATGCTTGGTGGTACATATGTTGTACCACTAATTCTTATTCGTTTATTATGTGGTGGTACATAAAAGGTACCACTTGTTTGAATGCCAAAGAAACTGATGCTAAATGGTACATTCTCTGAACCATCACAGAGGCCAACTCCTAGCAGTTACTCAAGTTTCCAACAGATATCAGAAGCTCGTTGTATGCAATGGGTTTATGCAGTAGTTCATTCGTTGATCAGCTGTGAGTCTGTTCAGTGGTAGTTTTTCAAAATGACTGAGTTGTGTATTTTAAGTGTAAATAAAAGTGTATGTGATTCTTGAGATATTCGATACAAATCAGGTAAGTACATATATTATGTAACTAAATATACCAATATTACAATAATTAGATCCTAACATGCGCATTGCTAGTATGATAATATGTGAGTTCAAACAATGTACCACCACGCTATTACTCAAATTTCGTTGTTCATATAGAAAAATCTTTTCTAAGGCAGAAAACCAAAAATATATTTCTTACACCGACTACCTAATTATTCTGATGAATCAGCATAAATTACACTGTAACTTATTTTACTTTTACTACAATAGCATAATATCTATTCCAAAACCAACTATAACTATTTATAATGCATTCCTTGCGTTATATTACAAACAATAATAATTTTAATATGTGTGCGTAGGTAATATGTGTGCTCTTACCTGGCATTTTCTTGAAATCTTTATACTACACGACTACGTCACTCAAATTTCGTTGTTTGTTCTTTATTGTCAAAAACGGATTTGATTACTTTCCCAGGCAAATAAAATCCAGGCATTTTGTATTATTTTATTTGGTCATTTTTTCAGCGCATAAAACTAAAACAACAGTTTTAAACTAATATTATATGAATTAACTTTTTTTTCACACCACTTTTTTCTCGGTCTCAACGTTCGCTAACATTTTTTTCTCGCTTCTCGTAAAATTCTCTTTATATACATACATATATACATACATGCATATATATATATATATATATATATATATTCAGATCGCAGCGCCACCTATACAGTTTTTGGAGTCAAGCGAACCTTACAAACCCCACCAACGGAAGCACATGCGTCATATTCAGTGACTAAGTGCTAAATAAAAGATGTTAGTCACACATTCACGAAAGAGAGTCCTACTTTGGAATAAAATACCTAAGCCTTTTTTGAAGAGAGTGCAATATGTGTGTAATTTAATAACACATACAGCATCAACACACATCATTAGCACACAAATATATTGAAAAATAAGGCAATAAAATAAGGTCACATAATCATCAATATATAATAATAATACTATTATTTTTCACATTACTTTACTAAATATATCGCGAAACACCCGAAAGGACTTCCATTGCCAGCAGTTTTTTTGTCGAACAATCAGCTGTTCCTTATTGGATTTGCTCAAGTGTAGTGTTCCACTTGTACGCCAGAAACCATGTATTTCACTGTCTTGAATGATCCGCATAGTCCAGCTAAATTCAGGTGACTGTATTTTAATGCAGTAATTTTATTGGTATGCAATTATATAAAACATATGTTTTTGAGGAGTTTTTGTGTATATTATTGCAACACTACTTTTATCCATAGACGAGGTTTTCCTACTTTTGCATCGAAGAATTGTAAAGTAAAAAAGGTGGTTTTATGAATGCAAACGTGTTTCTTACTGCTATATTTTGAATTTAAATGGATTTTTTATTTACTTTCTTAAAAATACTAAAATTTTAAACGTTTCTTTTTTTAATTTAATGTCAGTTTAATAAATTTAGAGTGTTTAAGTATCACTTAAATCAAACAGCTGTGATAAATAAATTATAGTTTAAAAAAACTAAAGAACACACTTTTATACTGATTCGAACTAAAAAGTAAAAAAAAAAAATAATTCTTAATATAAGAATAAAATGATGTACGAGAAAATTAATGTCATTGGGGTAAAAGCGTGGGTGCTCTGTACTACATTTTTGCACTAACTCAGCATTTCGAAATAAAAGTTAGAAATTATAACAATTGATATATTTATAGAACACCTCACGTTTTTCCCCCAATGCCATTAATTTTCTCGTTCATCATTTTACTCTTAAATTCAGAATTTTTTTTTTTTAACTTTTTAGTTCGAATCAGCATAAAAGCGAGTACTTTAGTTTTTTTTAAACTGTAATTTATTTGTTTGTGTTTTTACCGTAAGTGTATTTTACACTTGCATGTAATTAGTTTCAAATTGAAAACACTCGCTTTTAGGGTTACACCTTATTCTTTTAGTCGCTAAATCTGGAATTAGTCGCCAAATCTGGAAGTGGAATATGGAATTGTCACCAAATCTGATTATCGTTATTCCAAGATTCCATTACATACAAGTAAAAACTTATAAAAGCGTGTTAAAAAACAGGTGATTTTTCTTAAACTAATGGGTTAAATTTTTGTGTGATGTCACATTCACTTAACTACAATCCGCTTTTTCTAACCAATCAGTTCGTACAATCACGTGACGTCATATTCATATAATAAATGCAACCATGTATTTCCATCTAATCAGCGCAAGCACTTCGTTGTTGCCACCTTTTGCAGTTTGCAGAAACTTTCTTATAAAAAGTACTTATTTATCAATAATAATAAGAATACATAAGAAACAAAATACTCTTGCTTTAAAAGTACATGTGTAAAATAAGATATTTTTTAATAGTAAAATTTTTTTTATGAAATTCATTTTATAATACCCGAACAATTTATCCTCGATTATTTTAACCAAACAACAAATACAAGTTCGATTAATACCAGTTTTTTT